>RJWT010020231.1:0-18080 GCA_004365215.1 Cuniculus paca
TTCTTGTGGTTACACAAAGAAGCCCTTCCAGAACATGGACACATTTGAAATGGGAAAGAGAGTCATGGAAGAATGAAACTCTTTTCCATGCATCCCCCCAAATGCAGACTGCTCCTCCCCAGACCAGTTTTTGCTCTTCTTCTTCCCATTTGTTCCTTCTTCCAGGCAGTCAGGGGAAAGATCACATCATCCCTGGCTTCAAATCCCAAAACAATTTCTTCACTATGGCTATCCCATCCTGGCAAAGAAAAGAGCTACTGTCCCTGCAGCCCTGCGCTGAGTCCAAGCTGATCCTTCCTTGGAATGGCATCCAACATTACAAAAGAGCAGCTCCTTCACAGAGCAGCTCAGCCCCTACTGAGCCTTTGGGAATGGAATGCTACAAATTGTGGTGCTTCTATTGTATGAGCAATTCAATGGGCATTGCATTTCCAGTCAAAATTCAAACTGGTTAAAGTCAGCGCACACAAGCTGCCTTTGCTGAGAAACAGCAGCTTACACTAAAATTACAATTATATTGTTTTGCCATGTCAGAAGCAAAGGTTAAAATCATATCTTGGCCGGACATTGTTTCTATAATATTGGCCCTCTACAAAGCTGCTGTGTGGATGAGCCCAGAAATGATGTGAAATATTTCTAATACAAATTTTATTTTTATGTGAAACTATTCAAATGCTGCTGTACAACATGAACTACCTGAACCAAATCAAATCCTCAGGTCAATTCCTTCTTCCGAGTGCTCCTTAGATAACAAAGTCTTGTTCTGCGAATCTGTTCAATATATTAAAGTTGATTCACTCGGACAGTGTGTAAGATATAATACATTAATCTGGGCCATTTCAATTTCTGAGGCTGGGACTATAAAACTGGTGTGCTGCATATCTAATTTTTTTGAATACCTGATTTATGCATTCCTCTGATGCCGAGTGTCGATGGTATGGTGGATGCGGCTGCTACATTAACAACGGGCTGCATCAGCACTCAAATCTTATCTTGTTAAATCAGACAAATGTAGCTCAATGAAAAGGAAGGAATAAATGCCTGGGACGGTTGAAAGGAGTGAATTTTAATCCTGTTTGTTAGGGGACTTTCATGGTTTGCACTGGATGACTAAGATGGGGGGCTTCCCTTGAGACTTTGGGTGCCATGATTTATATTTATATATGATATATATAACATACACAGAGCACACATATGAAAATATATACCTTATGCAAATTGGCACACATCCTAGCAGCAAATACAGTGCTGGAAGATGTGGTGTCTATATTTTACGGATGCTGTAAAATCTCTATTAGATAGACAATTTGTAAAAATGGGTTTCTTTTTAATATTTCCATTACAAGTATAAAAACTGCTCCTTTGTGCATAATTCCCTATATTTTTTCATCACAAAGAAGTTACCATGAAGTCTAAATACTAGGAGGATGGAATAGCTTATTACAATCAATACACATATGATGTTTCCAGAAACTTTGTGGCACCCCAAATACTGCTATCCTATAGACAGACAATATTAATTCTCATTGAAGTTAAGTGTTCCTGTGTTTGCACAATCAGCAAGACCTTAAGAAATTATCTTTGTGCTATACAAAAAGTGTTTCATATCTGCACATAGCACAAATGGCCAAGATATTTATAAACAAAATGTATTTTAAAAATGTATTTTCATGGGAAGGACCCTGTACTAATAAAGTCTAATTTAAATTTCCTTCTCTTAAAAATTCATGGAGCTTAGATTCAAAAGTCAATCAAAAGCCTTCATTGACCCAACAAAAATATGAGGAAGTACAGAAGCACCATGGTACAGTTGTAAAGCTACATCACCTATTAAAATGTAGGCATCAGAGCCGGCGATATAACTCAGTGGCACAGAGCCTGCCTGGCAAGTGCAAGGTCGTGAGTTCAATCCCCAGTACCCCCCAAAAATAAACAAGTAAAACCGTAGGCATCACAAAATAGAATAATTTCAAAGTGCCCAAGTTGGAGCTGGAATTACTTAATTCCCTTAAGGGTGAACTTACCTGCTCAGTGACTTATTCCTTCAGTTTGGGAACATATTATTTAAACATAAATCAGTTGTGCTTGCATTCTTCCCTTCATTAGTGTTTAGTTATAGAAAGTGTATGTGTCAATAAGGGGAGGGGATGAAATCTTGTAAAGGACAGACATATTCATAGCCCTCTCTTCCTTGTGGGTGTTAGACTGCCAAGGTTTCCCTCTATCAGTTACAGTGGTCAGAGCTGTGATGTGTAAAAATTAACAACTGTAGTTGATTAGTACATAGAACCTAGGATGGGTGCAAAGTTTTAATGAATATTTTAGAAGTATAGAATATTATTGCTTGGAGAAATCAGAAAGAGACTCATGCCAAATGTAGTCATTTTGCAGAAGAAGACATCCAGGCCAAGAAGAGAAAAAAGAAAACAACCTTGGCCAAGTGCAGAGCCAATACTAGACCCAAGTCATCTGATACTCAGTCCATTTCTTCTTGATTGCATCACACAGCTAAAATTTCCCACGATTCATGCAGCACCCATTCTTCCAACAATTGCCCCAAGCCAATGCTCCTCCCTTCCCACAAATCAATATTTCCCAGACTTCCCATTAGCCCTAAAAGTTGGACACAGTGTTTCTAAAAATGTTATAAAATCTCAACTCATGTGAGCCTTATCTTAACAGAAGTATATTGTGAATCATGTTTGGGCAAGATTTAGAGAATGAAAACTTGAAAATTATTTAGTCCTTAAAAGAATGAAATATCTTCATTATCCTCATTAAAGGATTCGAAACTGGGCTTTTATTTGATGCTATGTAAATATGTTGAAAATAATCAGCAGCAAGTTCAGTAGAAGGTAGAGTCAGCAGAGTGGGATGCAGTAGTGGGGATGATGGCAATGCCTGGTTCAGAAACGTACAGCAGGATGATGGGAACCACAGGGTGAGGGTAACGTATGCTCCTGCTCAATGCCAAGTGCCAAATAATGAAGTGTGTAGAACAAATGGGAAAGTGACTTGCAGGCTATCTGGTGGCTTCCCTGAATGTCTCTTCCTGGATCCCCCACCTTGCTAAAGATAAAAAGACCACAGACCAACATGTCACCCAGCTAAGAAAGCCTTTGGACTCTGCAATAGCTGCACCTCATGGACAACTGGTGGTACATTTGCTAGCACTCTGGCTGTGAGAATAGGCTGGAGCTATGAGAGCCCTCCGCAATTTCCGAAACACTGTTCTTTCTGAGATAAGGTTAGAGGCAGAGAAATACACAGTGCTCCAAGACAATGTGGAGAGGTGGAGGCAAAGTGGACAGATCAACTGGGTCACTTTGATTACTAGAAGGAAGGAGAGATCTGCAGCTTGAATTAAGACTTCACTAGTACACAGGGGATGCTGCAGATGTATTAAGAGCACATAACGTGAGATCCAAGCCTCACTAGGTGCTAGAATTTATGTCAAAGTAGCTCCATTACATATGTGTCCCCCAGGGTCAGACTACATTAGCTGCCTTCCTCAGTCCATATATGATGAACTAAAGAGTCAATGGAGTGTATGTCAAAAATGCCTCTATAAAACAGATTTTTAGTGTACATAGAAGTTAGATTCAGCTTAAGTGTGTATGCATGCGTGCACATTGTGTGTGTGTGTGTACGTGTCAAAGTGGGGGGGATAAAACATGAAACATCTCTGAGGTCACAGAACACTGACCTCATTGGTGGGGCTAATTTGATTGTGCGGGAACAATAGCACTGTACTGCTCTGCCAGTGAAGTGCATGCTAATTATGCGATTTGCCCTTGATAAGACCTTGGTGGGTCATTCAGCAGTTGTGATCTGTCACTGACTTCTAATCATGTATTATCGTCTGGGTGAGTCAGAATAGGACCCTAAGCTTTCTGTCTTTACAGCAATGTGGCACTCTAATTACCTTATGCCAAGTGGATATGCAGCGAGTGAATTAAGTGATCAGTGCGATTGCCTTCAAAATCTTCCCTTTCTCCTTTGTGTTGCCTCATGGTAATTTACATTTTAAGATGCCACGAAGCTTTTGGTGTGACGGAAAATGCCACTCTTAAAAATAATTATTTTATTTTTAATTTGAGCAGGATGATATAAAATTCAAGCCATTCTAGGGTCTTGTTTCTGTGGCAGATAACCAGAAGCAATAATAAGAGTCCCATGAGCAAACTTGTGGAAAAGCATCATATTGGGGGCCTGGATTTTACTTTCCAAAAATAAAAATATAAAAGAAGTTGGGCATGTTTAGAGTTATGGAAGGACTCTGGAGAGTAAGATTTTCTAAAACCCTTAAATTTTTACTATATTAATAATTTTCACTTAATAAGCAGACCTAAATATGAGGCATTATTTTCTGCTTGTATAGTGTGTGGAGTCCACCAGAGAAATATATGAAAAAATTACAGTCTGGATAGTACAGTCTCACTACAAAATACTCACTAACTAGGGTAAAAATAAATTGACCTTTTAAGTATTTTAAGTTCAGTAACAATTCCTGACATATTAGTTAACTTGTTTCATGACAGTTTGAAGGAAGACTAGTCCTAATTATGATAATGTGGGTTACAGTTTTTTGTTACTTTAAAATTTTGTTAGAGCTATGATTTAATTCTCCATTGTTGCATAGCAACTCTCAGAAACTACAGAGTAATCTGTTATGCTAAACCAGTTGCATCAACATCTGTATTTACCTAGAAAATGATCTAATGCCTTTTTTTAAAGAAAATGTACTACGACATTTATAAAATTTGGTAAGATATCTTGATGTAGATGATCCTTGAAGATATGAACTCTGAAGTGCTTCTTGAAAGTTGTCATAAAACAGACCAAAAAAAAAAAAAACAAAAAAAAACTCCAACCATCATTACAACAACATCATAGAGCAAAAGTTACTGTGCTACTAACAGAAAATATAAAAAGATTTTCAAAGAATTTCTGCCTTGTGTGTCAACATTGCTGCAGAATTCTTTTATAGTAACTGGAAAATCAAAACCAAAGAGGACAATTGAGAAAAAAAATTGCAAGCCTTATTTTCCCTGAATCACATGAGGTGGAAAGAACATTATTTGTTGAATCCTTGGTTTGTTTGGGTGGGAGGGGGGAGAGAAAGAGGGGGTGAGCTAGTGAAAGAAATGAGGTGGAGGGAGAAGGAGGGAGATTGAGTGCCCAGAGAGAGGGAGGGAGGGAAGAAAGAAGAGGCGAGAAAGAGAGAAACCTATACTCAGAATATTCTGCATTCCCTGGGTGGCAAAACAAAAGAGCCCAAGGGGGGAGGGGGTGTGGAAAGTTGACACAGTCAAGAATAATGGCTAAATCTATCAAGTTTGATCAGGTCTACTATAATGAAGTGAGGCTTCATATTCCAAGCAGGGACAATGAAGACAGGAGTCAGGCTCTGGAAACGCGCTGCTCACTTTGTGCTTGGAATATGCAGCAGCCAGCAGGGAGCCACCAGATAATTACACAGTATTTGTGCGGTTCCAGGAAGCTTCCCGCGCAGGTTGAATGCCCGTGCTATATTAAAAGGCTGCACAGTGAAATGTTTTTAATGAATATTTTTGTCAGAGGAAGAAAAGGCATTTGAATGATTGTATGTATGTGTGTGGGTATGTGTGTGTGTATGAGAGAGAGAAACAGAGAAGGAGAGAGTGTGCGAGTGCGTGTGCATGTGTGTGAGTGTGTGTTTACATTTGTGTCTGAGGAAACCAGAGGTGGAATATCACTGTCAAAATACAGGTACTTTTATTTATTTTTGTTCCATTATTTACCATTTCAAGAGGCTGACGTCCTTTCAATAATACAAATCACAACATTCAGTTAATGTTATTTAGGGCTAATTGTACATATAATCCCTAACTAATATTTGCTAATAATAACTTTCAATGAAATAATACATCAAGCAGATGCTTAGAACTACTTTAAAAAAATTCCAGTAGTAAATGAAATGTTTAGACACATTGAATCAGGAAATCTAAAGAAGAAGTAACGCAGATGTTGATACTTACTAGTCAGTAGCCTTTGGCAGTGATAGCTCTAAAACATGAGAATACATTATTTCAGCACTCTTTAATTCTCACCTAACAGATGTGAATAATCCATTGAATTTTAAACCCACACATTCTCTTCATGATGCCCCTTTAAGTTCATTTTTCAGAGCAAGGCAAGCCACAGAGGAAATCCACTGTAAAATGTCGCAATTTTTTTTGTAAGTCCAGCCCCATTAATATAATGTCACATATATTTTATATATTTATTTGGTGAGAAAAATGTGATTTCCTTAAATAATTTTTCAAGTGGTGGTTCTGCATAAGTAAAGGCACTATTTTAAAGGTAAAAGGAAACTCAGCAATTAGAAGTAGACATCACACAATAACTTTGTCTCCCAAATTAAATTCAGCAGTTCAAACTCTGGATAACAAAAGCATCACATAGATATTTTACCTTTATAGCAAATGGTTTTCAAATAATGTAATGGCTTATATGCCAAGGTATTAATTTAGGCCTGAAACCTCCATATTTTAAAAGAGGATATTGTATTTCATGTGGCTAAGTACCGATTGTGAACCATTATCACTTTTAACAAGTACATTCTGATGAGGTAGCATAGATCTTTATTTGAAGGGAGAGTTCCCACCACATTGCATGACACAGATGGTAGAGGTCAACAATTAAGAACAGAGGGAGTCACAGGATTTGTTGGTTGAAAGATGGGTCTGATGAGGCAATTTTCTCTCTTTTTTTTTTTCCTCCCAAAGAGTAATTTCAAGTAGATGTCTCAGCCAAGAAGCCTGCCACTCCCTCTAGCAACTGACTAAAATTTAATAGCGCTGACCCTCAAAAAAAAAAAAATCACTGAATTCAACAAAAGTGGAGACTGGCCCCAGATTATTGTAAGAGAAAGCAACATCCATTCCAAATTCTCAAGGATTCATTTCAAGGTTCCTGTTATTGAAATGTTTCCTTTTGTAAGCTGTATTAATAATTGCAGATACCTAAACGGAGTCGTTTAAATGGAAACTGGTTTCTTTTATCACAATAAGGAGAAAACCCAACACTTTTAGTAAATACATTCAAAATGAGTATACATAAAATCCTGAAAAGGAAATTTCAGTGACTATAAATGACTATGTATATTTAACAAGAAAGACAGGTGATTACCTTGACATATTTAAACCTGATTGGCAATCTGTCCTCAAAGATTGTCAACACTAAAATATAAACAGTGGTCAGATGTGTTTTCTTCATTTGAATTATAGCTACCTACACATAACACTCTTGCTATGTTATAGATTAGATTAAAAATATAAGCATAAAATGTTTTTTAATCGTCTTTTTTGTTTTTTCAATGTTTAATAAGGTACTCTATTACTGTATTAAATAGTCTGTAGTCTTCATAAAATGCATAAAGCATACAGTTCAAAATGGTCTGGCCATTTTTAAAGGTTCTATAAGCAAAAATAACTCATTTTCATATCATTTGGCCAGAAAGGGGGAAGGCTTGTATAGTTGGTCATGGTCTTTCCTACCTTTATTAGAATTACTGGAAGTAATTTGTACGAGGACAATTGTCAATCCCAGACAGATAGGAGGGATTCCAAAGAGGATGCCTTTATATTTTAGTCCAATTGTAATTAGTAAACCTGTTCAAATCTTGGGCCAAAGTATACAGAATCATATCAAAGTTTTATGCTATATCTTCCTCCCTTATGGTAATAGCAAAAATGTAAATTTACATATAATAAAATTTTTAAAGACTATTTCTTCTATAGATCCTCAAATTTTAGTATTGCATTTTTTTTTGAGTTGTCCACACAAGTATCTGAATTAGACTTTGGAGACTAGATTCAGAGTGAAAGGTGCCAAACCAAACACCTCTGCGAGTTCGGTGGAAGTATGGTGAGGGCCTGGAGGGAGGCAGTCTTTGCTTAGGAAAACTGCAGCAATGCTTTTACAATTCATGGCATTATTTAAATATGTCCTGCTCTGCTATGGCAGCCATCTAGAACTAAATTAGAAGATCTGCCTAGTTTTGCATCATTTGCATCAGACTGCCTCATTCTGAAGTCTCAGATTTCACAGATCTCTTTTGTGAAATGAAGAGTAAGGTTTTCGTTAATTCCCTTAGCCTGGGTACATTTGTAAAACATTAATCAGTTTTTTAAAAAGATGAAAAGTCAGAAAGCTTTTCCTTGTAAAATATAAAACTACTATTCCTCCATCCTGGAAGCCTACATGTTGTTTCACACAAATGCTGGCATATTCATAGGCAGTATCCTCATATTTAAAGCAACGTTACCCCCAAGATTAAGTGGTCCTTGGAAATGCCAACGGCTGTGTTCCAGCCCTGTTGTGTGCAAAGAGCTTTGTGCCATAGAAAAGGTTCCTCTCCACCTTCTGAGCTTTGTTTTATTCAACTGGCTCTTTTTCACATTGTTATAGCTAGTGAATATAGCAAAGTTGGATTCAGAAGAGAACCTTAAGTGTTATTATAATGCTTAGAAGAAATGGCTTCGCACTGTATAATCTATCAAAGGTGTCAGATTTACAAAATGCAGATTTTCTGTCACATTTGGGCACTCTAAGCACTGTATCTTTTCACTAAGGTGCTGACTGCTGTTTTAATGAGGCCCTTTGGTGGCTGTAAAAAACTGAAAGAAGAGGATTAGAGGGGTTACCCTAGATATTGTCTATTTGTCTTACAAATTTCACACTAACTACCAATTACATCGCCATAAACCTTTTGGCTACTTCAAGCTGTATGCCATATAATACATAAAAAATATGCTATGTTAACCTCTCCTATATTATACATGTAACTACAACCACTGATGCAAGTAACATATCTAATGAAGCCAATAATGAGGCTCTTTAAAAGTAGTCTTGTTATAGGAATAATATTAGAGCAGTTCAGTTAGAGGCTAAGATCCATTATGGAATACTTCCTATATGCTTTGGTTTCAGGTCTGGAAAGATGCTGACACACTAATTCAAGCTCAAGAAGGGCATTAATCTTGCAACCTTTTACTTGTCATGCTTAATGGGACATCCTGCCTAGGTGAAATGAACCTGATGTATTCAGGTAAACATAATTTAATAAGGAAAGATAAAAAGAAATACACGTCTGGCATGACCCCAGGGAGATGAAAATGTCTGCCATTTTATTTGAGAAACTAACTGCCCAGAAGAATCTATATGGTACCTGGTACATGGCTATTCCTACTAGGCACTCAAAACTGTAGGGTTTTTGTTTTTGTTTTTGTTTTTGTTTTTGTTTTGGTGCCAGGGATTGAACTCACGACCTCACGCTTGCCAGGCAGGCGCTTATGCCACTGAGCTAAATCCCCAGCCCAAAACTGTGTTTTTGACTTAAATAAAAAATCATGGTTAAACTTTTCAGATATATTTGTTGTTTCAGTCCGTGTAAATTTCCTGCAATCCATTTTTGTTGACGGAGAGTGATAACACCAGGCAGGAAGGTGACTGTGTTCATCTTGAGGAAGAAGACACATATTAATGTGGGGTTAAGCATCTGAGTGTGAAATCAAGATCTGCAACAATACAGCATGAGATTTAAAAAGCAGGCATGAATGTCAGTGAGTAACCATGCATCCTCCTTCATTTACAATCACTCTTAAGTCTAATGAGCTTCCAAAAATTGTGTCAAGGTTTTAGAGAAGCTTAAAACAGACAGATGCTGGAGAAGATGGAAGTCCCTCCTGTCAAGCCAAGTGCACACGCACACACACACACACAATGTAGTGGAGCTCTTCCTCTCTTAGTGCATTCCTAGACACTAATCTACTACTTTGAGGGAGACACAGAGACCTAAAACAGTCTCAGTGTACAGGGATTGGCAGCTAAGTAGATCAACAACGAAAATGGTAAATATTCTGGGCAATGAATCTATTCTCCAAGTAACTGAATGGAGCTTATCCATAGGAAATTTACCAAGATCTCCTTGATTCAAAGACAAAATGAACATAATATTTGGTCAACGTTTAAACAGCTAGACAAGTGAATCAGTTTTCAGGCATCTGAAAGTGCCTGAGTTTTCAGATGCCTGAAAACTCAGTTTCCTCCAATTTTTCTTCCAGTTATTTCTAAATAAGTAAATAAATGGTTAAATGAATTCTTTGGACAACAATGTGGTGAAATCCTTTGCTGTGAATTTGAATTTATCACATTTCTATATATAGCTGACCAGGCACTTGTAAATCTACAAAACTCAATTTTATGGAAAAGTCGATATATTTGTCCTTCCTGGATAATATATGTTACTTGTGAAAATGAGTGTTTTACTTACAATTTATCCTTAACAGGGGCAGAGAAAAATTGCCTGTGAACCCTCAACAGATGAATTAAAGTAAAAGAATAAAAAAAATTTTCACTAAAAAAAGAAATCTAATGGTATAGTTCTGAGATGACATGTCTTCTTTGCCCTCTTGCCTTTTGACTGGAATGTCTGAGACATGTTTACCTAGACAAGCAACTCCTGCTTTTTGCCCATCTTCATTTCCTAATATAAATAAGCATCATCAACATCATTAGTCATGATTATCCAACATGATAAGAAAGTTGTCCATGGTAGAGAAACAAATTTGACCTGTACTATTTTTAGAGGATATCAGAGAGTAATATCAAAAGAAGACAGTCACTTTTCTGATGCAGTTAAGTAGACAAAAGTATACATAGAAAATTGGGCATTTGGTGTACCACTGCTAACTTTTTATTCATATTGTTATTTTTGTCCAAATCTCTTAAGTGTCTCATCTGCAAAGTGTTAAAGGAGTTACTTATTCATTAAGCACTTTACATAATCTTTATAAGTAGCACCATGGAAACCAAAAGTACTGTACTACTTTGGTCTTCTCCCTGGTTGAACTCAAAGAATTTCTGTTCCATCATGAATAAAGAAGAAAATAATGAACACAAGGAAGGAGGCTCTTACAAGTATTTTCTTAATAACTGAAGTCTCAGATTAGTGTCGATTCACTTCTAGTCCTTAAATCAGAGTTGAAGATCCCTAAACTGCTATTCTTGGAAGTAACCACGCGGTCCTTCCTCAATCTCCAAGGCTCAACCAATCACGCTCATTGCTTGTAGACTGCTTCTGGATATTATTCTAGAGATTGAGATTATTTCTGGGGTTTCTGTTTTGCTTGTCAATGCTCTTGAACTCCATGTCTGTAATCTTGCCCTTAAATGGCACGTAATTCTACTCGATAGATACAGTAAGGTACAAAAGAGGAGAAAATATCTATCCATGGAACATACCGACAACATTTGGAATCCGTGGGCCTGATTCCCGGAAATCAGAATTCAAATGAGATTTGGAATGAAAAACAAAATCGTTGATGCTTCTAATCATTTTAATAAAGTTATCTAGTTTCTGCTGGATCATTTTTTTAAAGAGGAGTTGTGCTCCATTCTATATGCAATAGACTATGCTAAGCTGTATAAAAAATGTCACCTAAGGCACCTGAATTAATAGTTCGGTTATGTACTCGGTTAAGTCTTTACTATAGATCAGCATAAGTGTGCTAGACAGACAATTCTTTAGAGCTAACATTTAAAAAAGGTGCCAAAGCCCCTTTGAGATCTGCATGAATTATCCAGATTCAGGGAAAAAAGTTAAATATACAGTGCTTTTTTACCCCCCTCCCTTTCCTGGTTGCACTGAATAAGTAAAATTGCAGCAAAGTTGGCAAGAATAAATACTTCCTTGGTTTTTCTAAAGCTGCAATTAATGATAATGAAGCCATACCTTATATGGCAAGAAATACAGTACAAATTGGATAAGTAAGAAAAATGATCAGCCATTGTGTGCCTCCGATATAGTACATCAAGGTATCGCCACTGTGAGGCTATCTTTATTTTAAGCCATTAAACAGAACAATATAAATCTGCATGCAGGTGTTTCTTGTTGCAGAAGTATTGAAAGTTGTAATGCAAACAATCTAATTTTAGCATCTATGTAGAGTGTGAAGTAAATTTACTGATCACTGATGCATCGAGCATAGGAAGAAACAATCAGCGGGAGCTTTCAGCGAGATTATCCTATTAAAGCAGGAAGACTTCATGTGGTTGTTAAGGAAGTAGTCAAAAGCAGGTGATGGAAGTGGGGGTTTGACGACTCGTCAGTGGGCCCAGTGTACATGTTAAGTTGTTGTTTTCTGCTCAGCTAAGCAGCAGAGAATTGATATGTTAGCAATGAAGTGCAATGACAATTAAATTGTAACTGACCTACATGTTACCGTCATTACGCGTTCTCTTTTTTACTGCTTTCCCTCTTATTTAATCACACAGTATGGGGTTTTTATTAGGCTGTAATGTTAAAATCTTCATCCATTTAGCCATAAATGTGTGACTGGATATCTATCAGACTTCCTTGCACTATACAAACAAAGCCATTTTGCTGAATCACTGTTGACTTGTTTGTGGCCTAATTTAATGAGTGCAATAACTTACATTACTATCCAGTTAACATTTAGGAGCCCAGAAAAGACCTGCTAGCATGCAGTGCACTACTGTATACATTCTCTATTCATATCACTGCTGTTTGCTGTAAATTTTATACAGTAATATGCACTGCTTACAACCCACGCTCAGTTTCCATCAGCAGAGGGTGGCCCTGCAGGACGCTCCATGTGCTGGGGTTGAAATGTATCATACACACAGGAAGCAAAATTGTATGATGTCCTTTTTTCTAGATACCATAGCTGCAGTGTCTTAACCCTTTAAAAATACCAAAAACATCAACAAAGATAACTTTGTCGTGTCTCATATTTTTCTTACTGTTATTTTAATCCTCCTCTCACCTCTCAAACATTGGAGTGAAAAATAACTTGTCAAGGTGAAGGAGAGAAAAATTATTGTTAATTAAACAAAATAAAGTTCCAGGATAAGCTATGAGAACAAGCCAACAAATAAAATGGGTTGTACCTACACGCATTTATAAGTTAAACTGTCTATGATCCTGAATTATGTGGCATTTTGTTTTCCTGCAAGAACACTACTCCTCCTCCCTCTCAACCCACAAACATCTATATGTTGTCTTGTTAAATGTTTCTTTAACACAAACATATTGTAACCTAATTATGTTTCCATTACAATTCTGTCACTTCTCTCTGCCTTAGCCATTTAACTAACATCTCACAATTCAGCGATCAATTAAGGCACAAAAGTTTTTCATTATTTCCTTATGAATATTATGCACAGATGACAAAAATCAAGGCTCTTTACTTGCACAAAATAATGATGATTTCAAAATCACAAAGACAGGCAAAATACACTTATGCGGAGTTGATAATTTACAAATTTTTTCCATACTGAGAGTTAGAACAGAGAAAATTTAATTTTTCTTTCTCCTTTTCAGAGTAGCATCACTGCATTGTTCCAGTAAAGATTTAGGTCTTTAATTACTATCTATTAGGCAATACTTCAACTGACACTGCAATCTTAGAAGTCTCTCATAATAATACAGTGAGAAGAAAATCGTAGATGGAAGAGATGCTTTTATATTTTATTTCTTTCCATGAAACAGACAAAGGCAACTTTCAGCCCTCTTATCTCAGAGGAAAATATATTACTCTGTTGGGAAATGATGTTGGTTCTCATAAATGAGAAGTCAAATAAAATTTTTGAATATGTTAATTAGGGGCTTCATGCCTGGAGTTGTATCTTGACTATTAAAAAAAAGTATTTTATTGACAAATTTATGAAAAATAAGGAAGCTACTAGATCTTGGAAATTAAGAGGAAAGAGCAACAGTAATACAATTGTCTTTCTTCAATATTGAACTCCTACAAAATTTCAGGCATTGTTCTAACATTGGGGAAGTCTATTAAGACAAAATATCAAAATCCTTGCCCTCATGGAGAATGTATTCTGATACTGGGGAGGGAAGCAAACAAATTTGAACAAAGTAACAATTAAGTTGTACACATACTAGAAAATGAGAGATGCGAATGAGGAAAAAAAGGTAAAGAAAGAAGAAGGAATTCTATGGGAAAATTTGAATTTTCTATAGAATAGACATGGCAGACCACCCTGAAGATGTGGCTATGAAGACTCGAAGGAGACAAGTTATACATTAATATATAATCTAAATTTATACCCTGTATAATATTAATGAGAAATTGCTCATTTAAAACACATTATACTAATTTTAAAAGTGGATGTTGAATTTTCATAAAAGAAAGGTTCAAAGAGAATAGCAAAGAAATACGGGCTGCAGATGGTGTGGAGCCAGGACATCTAGAAGTATAGTCCTTACATCTCCCTTGAAATGTCCTTATTTTAAATCTACTCTATTATTTTTCTCCAGAGAAAACCTGTCACTTGGCAGATCTGGAGAGATAATGTTAAGTCGGGTTGGGTGAAGATGTGCCTATGGTATCTTCACTATTCAGTACTCAATAATCAGACTACTTTTGAGTACTTACTCTAAGCCTGTTAAATACCCTAGTGAAGTGGGTGTTAGTATCCTCAGTGCAAAGTTGAGTAAAAGAAAATTCTGAGAAAGTAACCAATATACTCAACTTCAGTCAACTACTGATTAGATGGCAGAATCCTTTGATTTCTGTGTTTCAGGTTTTTTCCACTTATTAGGACTAAATAAAAGTGAAAGCAAAATCAAACAAAAAAATCTGGAGTGTAAACCAAGAATATCATGTGCACAGGAAAGTTAACATCAATTTGGTGTAGAGATTGAAAGTATTATTAAATTTGAAGTTTGATTCTATTGTAGAAATTACACAAACTATGGTTATAGTGGTGCTCCTTAACATAAGATGTGAGGTCTAGGTCAAACTTTCAATGGAAATTGTTTTGGTTTAGAACTAGAATGTCCTCCTAAAGGACTTGTGGATCATAGGAGCACGGTACTCATCGGTGCATTAATCCACAGGTGAGTTCATAGCGAAGTGTGCTGTTGGAGGAGGGGCCTGCTCAGAAGAGGTGGATCACTGTGGGGGCGACCCGGCTTTTTCCTTTTCTCTCTGCTTACTTACTGCAATGATGTGAACGGCCTTTCCACCATGCTATTTCTGCCTTGGAGGCAATGAGCATGAACTCAAAATATGAGCCCAAATAAACCTCACCTCCTTTAAGCTGAAAGGATTGGCTCTTTTGCCTCAGTAACAAGAAAAGTGACTAAGGAGGGAAAAGATAATTTGCTGATGCTCATTTCATGAGGATTGATCCTGCTAATCCATATGGTACATTTGTGTGACTTAGAATGGGTCCTTTTCTCCAGATGGAGATAGCTCAGTGTTGGGACCAGGTAAGTGGACTACAGGTACTACTGAGCATGCATGACCTGCACAGCCATTCTTAGCAGTTCTACTTCCTACATTTAAATAGTGGCAGCTGGGACCATGGAAGAAGTTAGAGAAGATCCACTTTCACTGAATAGGTCATATTCTTCATGTTCTTGTGTGATTCCATTGTACATCATCTTTCTTTTTTGTTGTTGTTATTATCATTTTTTTCTTTTTAAAATTTTTCTCAGTACATGTTCTTAATACATAATGAATCCATTCCTCATAGGGAATTTATATATACATATATATATATATTAATCCACAGGTGAGTTCATATATATATATATATATATATATATCAACTTGATCCTTTCACTTCCACTTCCCTTCCTGTTCTTCCACCTACCCCTATCTCCACTTCTCCTTCCCATCTCCCCAAAGTCTACCTTGACTAATTATTATCTCTTGGCAATAATAAAACAGCTCATTTTAATAAAAACCTATAAGGAGAAATCAATTTATTTCCCAAGGGGACAGTCTTGGATGAACAGGTCTGAAATTCCAGAGCACTTTGTAGTCACCTTTTTTTCTATTCATTTCCTTTCCAATATGGAATAGTGCTGCTTAAAGCAATACATCTTGAAATTATAAAACAAATGTGGGTTTTTAAGCCAGAAGGAAATGGATTTGAAGTCCAGCTCTTTCATTTGAAAACTTAAATTTCTTCATTTTTCTATCTGAACATCAGTTTCCTTATTGGTTTACATGAAATAGGATAATACTTATAAATTTACTTTTCATAGACTGTTGAGACAGTCACATTTCTACCTGAACTTGTTTCTACCTTCACTCTGCTATCCATATGATAGCTGTATGAAAAGATTCATGTTCCTTGGCCCAGGGCCTCCTGGATGTCTTTGTAATTCTATCTTTAGGACCTCGTCTCCACTCACTACTTTTCTTCTTTCCTGCACAAGGAAATAGACACATTATGCACTTCCTTTTATGCACAACTAATACCGAAACAATTTTAGTTCCTCCAGACACATGCAAATAATTCATGCCTCTATACTTTTTTACATACTATTCCCTCTGCTTGGAATGAATATCTCTTTCCACAGCCTCCTAAGGTGGTTTCTATTCATACACAAAGCATGGCTTGGTTTTTACAAACACTAAATGAAATAATACATGGTAAGTGCTCAGTAGAGTGATTGACACAGTAAACACTCAGTGAATATTAGCTTCCTTGCTCCAATATAAATTCTTGCATAAAGTAAAATATGCTCCTCTTCCCTGTAACTGTACTACATAATCTTTTCATATATTCCACTATTGGAGAGAGGCAATATGGATTTGATAGTGAAGAAAGTATTAGATTGAGTTATTCTGCCTCAGGTCCAATCGCAGCTTCTCCACTTTACTATCTAGTAATTGAGCAGATAATGTAAATTTTCGTGGCCTTCATCTATACATCAAGTACATCACTATTGCTTTGCTGGATGGTTTTAAGAACTAGAATTAATGATATACAGTACAATGTCAATAAAAATCAGCAACTCTTGTCTACTATTCAAGTCATCTGCTATTACTACATTATTACTATATGGTGATCCTCCTCCATATCTCTAGGATGAATCTAAATTACTTAATCCTAAAAATACAGCTTGGTTTCATTTGCAAGTAAGTTTTGAATATAGGTAAGTTTGAAGGCAGGAATGAAATACAGTATTAAACCACATTACATATGAATTTGCTTTGTTACAGAGTACATTATTGTATCATCATCATTAATTTATTATTACTACTTTTTGGCTTAGTCTAGAATAAAAACTAAGAGTTGAAATTCTTGGGTTCAAATCTCAGTCTTATAATTTAATTCAGTGACCCTGGGCATATTACTTAAACTTCCTAAGTCTTGATTTCTTCATTATAAAATGATGATGATGATGGTGATGATGATGATGATGATGATGATACCTACATTGTAGTAGAGGATTGAGAGTACTAAATGGACTGAAGCATGTAACAGAATCTGGCACCTAGTAAGTGCTCATTAAAGGTTAGCAATTACCATTGCGATCCTCTTGGTGTTACCACTATTATAGTTATTGCTTCTGACCTTAACACCTAGCAAGGGCTCTTCATGTGTTAGGCATTCAGTAAACCTTAGCTTACATTTTTATCAAATCCCCTTAAAATTTGGAAGTTGTTATTTAGGTTTGCTTCCCAATTATAGGCTCAGTCCCCTTACAGGCATCTCCAGATGGCTGGGTGTGAAAGGATCACTCTCTAATTGGCCTGAATTCCCCCAAGTCAGTCATTTTCTCAGCACCATACTGAGGGCCTCAGGCCTTCTCACACAGTTACCTCTCCTTCCTCTGCCTACTTCTACCAGAACTGGCTGGCCTCAGGGCAGTTGGCTTCTGTCAGCCTCTCCCACCAGCCACTGCCAAAGATGCTAGCCAGTCCTTTATTGGAGCCAGGTGGAAATAGCAAAGCCAGCTGTTGTCCGCCTGTGTTGCCTGGACTTGTGGATGCCAATCTTCCTTCTTCCTGGCTCAGGATAAATCTTTGGCATCTTTGCATTTTTTGTAGAAACCCCAGGCATAGGGTTCTAATACTTGAGATTTTCCTTGTGGAAATAGTACCTTTATGAAAGTGATAATCCTATCATTCCTTTCACATATCTGTTTTACTGAAAGTAGATTAATGTAAATAAAGTATAGCATGTTTTGCCCTCCAGAACTCAAAGAAAATAAAAGCAGATTCAATAAAAGAGGGAGGGGGACATTCAAAATA
>RJWT010020232.1:0-18002 GCA_004365215.1 Cuniculus paca
GCAGAACCTAGGCTCAGCAGAGCACCCACATCGCAAAATAGGGCAATTGACAGAGCCTTGCACCATCTGAGGCCTTTCCAGTGTTTGGAGAAGTAAACGGTGAGCACCGTCTGTTTTGACTTGGCCAAATCACCTTCTAACTAGTGTCAGTCTTTCTTCTCCTAGATCTCCCCTGCTTTACTTTCTATGGCACATACCTGTCATAATCCTCAGTCTCACTACTATTTACAGGCCCCAGCTTGGAGGTTCTGGAAGACCCTATGTAAGCCTGCTGGCAATTGTGAATAATGGATGGAATGACCCACTAGCACAGCACTCTCATTTTGTGTGGGGAGAAATGATCATCATATTTTGTCTGTGTTGGGCAAGCCTCTTCCCACAGTCTTACCTCTCTGTTCTGTTGGTGCACTATTGTTTTCAAGCTCTGGGGGCCTGGCATTTTGTTTTACACCATTTTCCTCATTTTGGATTCTCTGAATCCATGGTTTGCATGTATTGTACTTGCCATATCCAGTAGGGAGGCTAGAGTGAATATTTGATCAACTAGGCCAACAAAGAAGAGTTGACATCCTCCCTTAGTCCAAACTTCTCCCAGGATGGCTTGTACAATTTGGGTGGTGGAGGGGTTGCTGTGATCTTGATTCCCTTCACAGTCCCATTGCACACACTTTTTCCATTTCCAGCAAGACTTTTTCCATTTACCCTCCTGTATGAGACTCTACCTTGAGCACCCCTCAGTCACATACCCAGGGCAGAAAGTTAAGCATATTACATACTAGAACTCAGCAGTACTTTCAATTAAGTGGTTGTAATTGACATCTCTAGACTACTTTTACATCACACAATCTTACCAGTAGATGGAAAGGATTTGACCAAACCAACACTCTTTCATGATGAAAACTCAGTCAACAAGAATTAGGGGATAACTTTCTTACTGAGGTAAACACTACAAAAAACTTACAATAAATATAATTTGTTGCAATCAATTCATACTTATCATGACAATCAGGAATAAAGCAAGAATTTTCCTTCTTACCACTCCTTTTCAGCATTACACTTGAAGTTCTAGCTAGTACAATAGGACAAAAAGATTGTAAAGAGAGGTAGGGAAAATAGGGAAGGAAGGAAATAGGGAGGGAGGGAAGAAGGAAGGAAGGAGGAAGAAAGCAGTAATGAAGGAAAGAAGAAAGGAAAGACAAAATGAGTACATAGACTGGTTAGGAAGATATGAATTATCTTTGCTCACAGATGATATGACCAACTACCTATATAAAAATCCAAATGAATGGAAAACAACAAAAACCTTTCCAAATTAACAAGAAATTATAGTAAATTTACATATATGATGTCAACACACAATTTTGATCACTTTTCTATGTACTAGTCATGTTTAATGGGAATCTGAAACAGATAGTACAATACCATTTATGTTAGTACTCACCTCAACTGAACATGTGTGTATAAATGTATCAAAACAACAGAACTATGATAAAATAAAAGATTAAATGAGAAAAAATAAAGAGATATTCCATGTTTATGAGTAGTAGAGAGACACAACATGGTCAAGATTTCAGTTCTCCCTAATTTGATCTATAGATTTACATCAGTACTAATCACCATCTAGTAAATTACTTGTAGGTCTCAAAAATTGATTCTAGATATATATAAAGAGGAAAAAAACCCAAAACATCAAAACAATATTGATGGTTATCAAAGTTGAAGGGATGGCAACTTTGGATTTAAAGCTACAATATTCAAGTCTGTATATTATCGGCACAAGAATAGACAAATAAACAGAATAGAAAGTCCCTGAAATAGACCATCATAAATATAATCAGCTGGTACTTGGCAATGACACAAAAGGTAATACAGTGAACAAAAACCACTCTTTTGAATAAATGTAATCAAACAGGGAGGCTTCCACTTAGAAAAAGTAAATCTAGACACAGAGCTCATTCCTTTCCCAAAAATTAGCTTACAGTTGGTCATAGATCTAAATGTAAAATGCAAAATTACAAAGCTTCTAGATGATAGCATAGGAGATAATCTAGAATTCTTTGTGTACAGTGGTGATTTTTTCAAATAACACCATCAAAAAAGAATTGATAAAATTGAGTCTATTAAAATTTTAAAATTCTGCTCTGTGAAAGACATTGTCAATTGAGTGAGAAGGGAACATACAGAGCAGGAGAAAATATTTGTAAGATATTATTAGTAAGGTGTGATTATCTAGCTATACAAAGAACTCCCAAAACTCAAAAATAAAAAAAAATGAGGAACACAATTGAAAAATGAAGACCTTAATAGATGACTGATCCTAGAAAACAGATGGAAATTAAGCTTATGAAAATATATTCAATACCGTACAACATTAGGGAAATTCACATTAAAAAACAATCTGTACCCTTATTAGAATGGCCAAAATCCAAAGTACTTGCAACATCAAATGCTGGCAAAGTGGAATAATCACAGTTCTCATTCATTAAATGCGCAATGATGCAGCCAGTTTGAAAGACAGAGTGGTAGTTTCCTATAGAAGAAAAACTTGTACCCTTGAATTCAACAACCAAACTCCTTGGTACATAGTCAAATTGGTGCAAATTATATTGGTTAAGGAACAGAGCTAGTCCAATTTTCAGGGGTACCTTGCTCAGTTCACAAATTTGATTTGTTCCACTGGGGCATATGGCTGCAGTTGTGTTCATCCCAAATGTGGAGCTCATGAGCAGAAGCAAAAATTTGCCCAACACTTCTGTGAACCAAATTGTTCATGATAAGAAATATTTGTGGCCTAAGGTATTACTATATTAGATATGCTTACAGGTTTAGAAACTGAATACACAGTAGCCACCTGCACACTGGAGAACAGATGATACAGTTATTCAGTCCAAAAAAACAGGAAGCCTCAGAGCTAGGAGGAGCAAAGTTACACCAAAAGCCTAGAAGCTCTCTAGAGAACCACTGGTATGAATCTGCATTGAAAGGCTGAGGAAGCTAGACGGATGTCCACAGGCAGTGGCAGCAAAAAAAGATGCACGTGTCCAAGTAGAATGGAGGTTTTCAAACTTACGTCAACTTCTTCCTTCTCATTTTCATTCCATCCAGGCGGAAAGGTTATTGGACACTATCATCCAAAATCAAGGTGAGCTTTCTCTCCATTCAGTTTTATGGATCTGCATAACAATTGTAATAGTTAATTGTCCTGTCAACTTGAATAAGAAATACCTGACAGATTGGTCTAGCCCAGTTTTAGTTTTGTCTGATTGACTGACTTACTAAAGACAAAAGATCCACCCTTGGTGTATGTTGCACCAACCAATGGGTTTGTAGCTTAGATGGAATAAAAGGGGAAAGAAAAAGGAAGTCTCACTTCTTCTTCTTTGGAAGAAATTTAGTCTTCATCAATGCCTTTAGATATCCATCTCTAGGCTTCCAGTACAGATCTTTTGGCTTCAGGATACAGCTCTACATGGAACCCTGCAGTACACTCCAGACCTCGAAATTTTGACAAGAACCTTAAGCTCTCCTGGGCACAGGTGGCCATTTTTTATTCTCATTTGATTCTGCAGGAAGTCATTGTAAACGACTTTATATCCTTTATATATTGTAAATCCTTTATATATTGTATACATTTTTATATTAAATCTGCTCCACAAATCAACCCTGATACACCAATCATCTCTGGAAACACGCACACAGACACATACACGAATGTATTTTACAAATCGACTAGTCACCTTAATCCGGTCAAGTTTATGGTTACAATTATCTGTATAAAAACTTATTTTCTTATGAATATTTATGGCAGTGGTACTCATAACTGTCTAGCAGTCAGTATGATTTTCTGTAAGTAAATGTACAGGTAAATTATGGCAATCTAGAAAATGAAATATTACTCCACATTAAAAAGAAATGTACTATCAATGTATGAAAAGACATGGAAGAAAACTAATACATACATGTATATATTGATATATATATGTATACACATGTATATATATCAATAATTAAAATATATATCATTATATATCAATAATTAAATATCTCAATAATTAAAATATGTCAATGATTAAAATAAGTAAACCTGAAAAACCTACATAGTACATGATTCCAAGCGTTAGAAATTCTGAAGAAGCACAACTATGGAAACATCAGAGAGATCAATAATTGCCAAGGGATAAAGAATTGGGGTAAGATAAATTGATGGAGCAAAAGAAGGGTTGCTAAACTCTTCTCTGTGTTATTACAATAGTGGACATGTGTCACCATACATTTATAGAGGCATGCAGATTGTGCAACACAAAGAATGACCTGTAAACTGTGGAAATTAGATAACAGTGTGTCAATGTTGGTTCACTGATATTAACAAATGTTCTACTCTGATAGGAGATAAACAGAGTAGGGAAATTGGGAAGGCTATATGGAAATTCTATGAACATTCTGCATAATGTTTTGTGAAACTAAAATTACTCTAAAAAGACAATGTCTTTAAAAATATTTGGAAACAATCATTATTCTAACCTTATGCCTTTATGATAACAATTTATTCCTCAAATATCTGCAGCTAAAACTCTTCATTTATTTTAGCATCTCTTTTCAATTATTGATTCCTTGCTGATATCCCATATCTAAGCCATCTTGCCAGAAAACCTGTGTGCTCTTCTGCAATTTACTTATGCCCTGCTTCCCTCTACTTTGATTGTATACTGCTGTAAATTTCATTTTCTCTTCTAGAGATGCTTTTCCTGAGGATGAGAACCATACCTTTGCTTTTTTCCCTTCATCTTCTTGTACAGAGGCAGTGTGGTTTAGTGTTTCAATAAAATTCTCGGAAACCACACTACTTAGATTTGAATTGCAACTCAAGCGTAACACTGGGAAAGTACTTTAATTTTCCTCTGCTTGTCTACTCATCTCTGAAATAAGATAATAATAAAACCTACTTCAGAGTGTTGTTGAGAAAAGTAGGAATAATAATAATAATTATAAAAGTACTTAAAAGAGTTTCTGGCACATAATCAGCCATAAAGTGTTATTGCCAAAACTGTGTGTGGCCAGGGAGACTTAGAATATCATCTTTTTCTTTTTTATAAATGGAATCGTTTCATCTTCCTCATAAGAGCACTACATACATATCATGAGGAGCATCTGTTGGGAGAAGGGTTTTCCCTACAGCCTTCATTGAAGTCATATTACTAGGAAGATGTTTTTTCTATCTTCTTTTCAAACTCTGAGACTGGTTGGCCAGAAGATTTAAAAGGAGATTAAATTCCTCAAGGCCCAGTTTTCTCCTCTGTCCAACTCAAAGTTTAAATTGTTCATAATGGCCTGTTCTTGTAGAAAAGAAATCATTTTATACCTTCAGATTTCATCAAATGGATAGATGTGGTTGCTCCCAGCTGTGATTGATAGAGGCAAGATAATAATAGCTGAAGAGAGGGTCTGAAAAAGTCATAGAGAAATGAAGACTTCATATTAAAGATCACATGCTGGCAGTGTTCAAACCCCAGGTGAGCAGTTTAGATGTGGGCGGATGTAGTAAGGAGCAATCTGATCCTGAAAACAGAACCTAGCAAAGTGAAGAATTGCAATCAGAGAAACAGGTTCCAGTCTAGAGTGTGCTAGGCATTTGTCAGGAGGTCTTAATCGTTCCTGTTAATTCTTTAAACCGAAGATATATGAGTGGACTACACTTCTGAAATTATTAAATTGAGAGTTATATGTAAATGGGATTTGAAAACTAAATGGGAAAAAATTGTAGCGATACGATTTTCCTATGGCACCCATTTCATTTCCCAGTGCATATAAAGTTATGCTTATATTTTACTATATTCTATTAAGCATGCTATAGCCTTATGGCACAAAGTACACACTTAATTAAAAATACTCCATTAATAAAATAATAAAAGTGATTTAAGCTTTTAGAAAAAAATGAGATCAATAGACTTGCTGGACTCAAGACCACTTAGAAGGTTTCAATTTGTAACCACACACACACACTCACGATATGCATAAAGTACAATGAAACTAAGGAAAATAAAATGAAATGCGCCTGCAATATGATTTCACTAGGGAGGTGCTATCCTTGAGAGATATTTAGAACAACATATAAATTGTGACTACTGATAAAAATGTTATTGACCTAATATCACAAAATATTCCTGATAAGTTTACTTATTCAAAATTGTCTATACAAAAAGGGAAATAGTAGATATTCCCCTGCATTGCTCAAATAAATAAAATACATTAGAAAACTATAATTTTTGATGAAGAAAAATGTTGATTTCAGTATTTTCTTATTTCTAAGTTCACAAAGTCAGCAAACAAAACAGGTATAAATGTCAGCTGTCTAGTTTAGTAAATGATATGATAGAGTTCATCAAAAACTGTCTTGTCATTCTTGAAGGCCTATGCAATGTTAAATACCAATCAATATTTAGTATTCATTAAATCGAAATGAGAGAAGAATCCCCTTAGATTTAGAGGTCTTCTTAGGGAGAAGATTGGTATTTTGAATTTAGAGTAATTAGCAAGATTCCTGCATGTCCATAACTTGTATCTTTATCAGTTGCTATTGAAGGAAATAAGAGAAATAAAAAATCATAGATTTTTCAATTATCATTATAGCAATTGTTTTTGAGATGCATATTTTTCTCAACATTAGAACAATCAATATAAGCCTTATTTGGAAATTAAATAAGAACTTTTCTCTTCGTTTTACCTAAACAAGATATGATCAAATATATAACATATACAGTGATTTTACAGTGAAAAGACACAGTGCCATTCTGAATAAATAAAAAATGGTGCAATTTGATGAATTTAAATAAAAGACTCCTGTGGCAAAATATCTCTGTACAGCTCAAAATCATTGCCTGTAACTCCATCATTAGAGTCATTTGTTTGAAGGCATTATATTTAATGAAAGTTGCCATAAAACAATAATATGCATGGCAGTGATAAGCTGTTTGGCCATTGTCTCTCACTTAGGTCAGAATCATAAAGTCCTTTTGACAATGACTCTAGGCTACTGGTAGTTGTGAACATAGCACAAGGTCAGGTTTGTCATCAAGGAGTGAGTGGATTGGGAAAGCATTGGCTCCCCTGTTATCTGCATTTGCCTTGCATGGGTCCCATGAAAAACCCACTTTTTTAGAAAAAGTGTTTTGATCTTAAACGAGCTTTTAAACTAAGTTCCAGGTTTCTATTACAAACATAGTCTTGCCTCATTCCACTTGCATTAACCCTCACTTAAAGTAAAAAACAGAGTCGAGTAAAATAGATGAATTTACAAAAAAGGAATGTTCTAAAGAATCAGGACTTCTTATGCAGTTCTCAAAGGCTTGACTAGGAGTACAAGGGATGGCAAAGATACTTAGTGACTGTTTGAGTTTAAAAATATTTACTACAGTAAAAAACATTGCCATCGATCCCCCTCAAAGTAGACCTGCTTTATTCAAACACACTCATCCCATTGTTTGCTACTTTCTGAAGTTCTGGAAGTCCTCTTTCATGAGCATCTCTATGATACATGATCAAAAATCTGATAAATGTTGTGCTGAATGCCTTCCAACAGGAAGACAGGCTTGCAAAAAGTGGTGCCCCCATCCACCTTATTCACCAGATCTGGCACCATTTGAATTCTGACTTTTCCCCAACGCCAAAAAGATCATGAAGGGTAAATGCTTTGAACAAATTCCGGCAATGGAGTATTATGACAATTACATGAATCTGTGTTGTATTCCTCCCATATCATTGGATTGCCTTTCTCTCTCACAGAACCATCTCCATAAATGTCATGTCTGTGATTCCCTTTATCTGTATGATTTTCTTACGTTTAATTGATTGCTAAATTATACACTAGCTGTTTTAACATTAGTAAAAATACCATCACATATTTAATACTTTAAGAGATGAATTTTTCCCACTTAATAGTTCATTGGCAAATTTTCTATATTGCAGTGTGATGCTGAATTCACTTGTTTGAATTGAGGCATATTCTGTGAAGTTACCTGTGGATGTTATAATCAAACTCTTGATAAATAAAGTAAAGAAAGTGTTAAAAACAATGAAGGTAAGAAGTCGTGCTTTGCAGAGAAAGGAGCAATTAGAAGAAAGACTGCTCACTTTTTATCCAAAACAATGAAAATCCAAAGACAAGGAAATTATGCCTTTATTGTGGTGAAATCCAGAATGCTTCATACAATGAAGGTTTTTTTTTTAAATAAGAGTACTTGTATTGCATTAAATACAAAACGATATACATATATATCAAAGGAAGCATACCAGAAAGAAACTTGCATAGAGCATGGAATGAAGAGGACTAGAAAGAATGAACTGGTAAAACATAAAAGTGAATAACTTCTTTCTTTACAGTTTTCTTTTAAAAACTAAACTTTTAAACACAAGTGAGAACATCATAAAATATGTTGCTGCATAATGAAGGAAATGCTATGGTAATAAGGAAGGGATGAGTTGAGGGCAGTTAAACAGAATTACAGTCAGATCATTAGGTTTAGAAAATGGTAGACTACAAGGCAAAAGGGTAAATAGGAAAATGGATGTTTGATGTAGGAAACGACAATTTTAACATACTAGGAGAAGGAAATGTGTTATGTGAAATTGACACTAAATTTTAAAAATTAAAGTTAAAATACGCTCTTACATGATTTTAAAAATTAAAGAGGCATTTATTAGCATTAATGGAACCTTGAAAGACTAATCGAAAGACATATGAATGCTTAAATCTCAACAAATCAAATGTAAAGTAATATGAAAACAATTCAATAATCTTAAAAGGTAATGGAAAGGATGTAGCAGGAAAATGACAAGAAAAAAATGATACAAATGAATAACAAGTAGCCAGATTTTAGATTAAATACAGTTCTATGAAAATTCAGCTTAAACACAAATAATCTAAAAAATCACTCAAAAGGCAAGGTCAAATTATATGTTACATAAAAGACAGGCTTTAAATATAAAAGCACAAATATTCTGAAGGTAAAAGTTTTCAAAATGATGCAAAAGATAAGTACAAAAAGTTGTTATGGCTATATTAATATCAAATATTAATAGAAAAGTGAACATAATCCAGAATAGATAGTAGCAACATGACTTCATAGTTCTCTGTTATTTGAATTTCACATAAAACAGACAAAACTTAAAATCCATGAACAATTCATTTTAGAAATAAACAAACAAGTAAATAAAAAAAACCTGGCTGACAAGTCAGTCATCTATCTCAAAAGTAAATGGACATGGATTAACCACCAACACAATGTGATCAGCATTGTACAAGCCATGGAGAGTAAGTAAGAAGGAGGTGAGGAGCTGATGGGGTAGATGCAATGGATTTGCATACCAGGAAATTACAGCAGGTCAATTTAAGAACAGCACTCTGGAGGCTGAGGAAGGAGGATTATTGGGAGTTCAAGACCACCCTGGGCTACAAAGTGAGCTCAAGGTGAACCTGAACTGCATAGCAAGACCCTGTCTCAAAAAGACAAAAAAAAAAAACACCATTTAAGAGTCAAGAGTTTAATATCTTTGATGTTTGGTGAGTACAAGAGGCCTTCAGCCAAAATACTGAAGAAGCTAGAGAAGTGCGAAGACTATACTAAAACTGAATTTTAAAAGTGCCTTCAAGAAAACTAGTGCTGCACAAATTAGTTAATGGTGGAAAGTTGTATACATGGGCTGACAAATGTGATAGCTACAGTTATATGGGGCTAATGATCAGTTAAAGGGACAATAAAACTGAGAAACTGAACTTTTCATTTTATTTAATTTTAAATAATTTTAATTAAAGTGCAAGTATTTCTGCTATGGTAAATGGTAGCATATGACTGTCTTTTTCTGGAACATCATTGCAATCTTTCTAAACAAGCTTTAGCAATCAAGTATAACAATTGATATTGTACTTCACAGTGAAGTCTATGTCTTATCTCTATTATCAGAGCAAAAGAGAAATTTTTCTTTCCATTTTTTAAAAATCTGGATTTTTTATTGTTGTTTTCTTCATTAGTACATGCTTGCAGTACATCATGAGTACATTCACTATGAGTAGCTGGTACATGTGCGTGATATATCTTAATTCTTTTAAATCCTCTTTCCCTCTTCCCTCCCTCCCACTCTTAGTCCTCTTCCTAGTTGGCCTTTTTGTATTTTTACAATCAGAGCTACCTAGGGGAAAATCTGACAAAAATGCAAAATGTAGGCACTAAAAATTAAAATGAATTCTATGCCATTTGCACAAGTTAAATATTATTTCAAGCTGGTTATTCTCCATAAATGTAATCTCAGTCAACATAACAGTAGTACTTTTTCGTAGAAATTCATAAACTACTTCTAAAATTCAAATAGAAATACAATTAGAACAGCCAAAATGCAGTAATCTGGATAAAATATAGAAAGTTGAAAGACTCATTTTCAACACACTATAATCAATAAGGTGTATTGACATTAAGATATGCAATGTAAAATGGAAAAAATGTAAAAAGGAAAAGAATAGAGAGTTCAGAAATGTATTGATAATACACATACTTCAATATATGAACACAGTATTCTTAGTAGTTTCTATGCAAAGGAAAGATTTAAACAATCAGCATAAACATTAGTACCATTCATAGATAAAATTACTTTGGATCATGTCTTGTGTAATATAAAAATTTAATTTAAAGAGAACTGTAAATTTTCATGTAAAACTGAAAATTCTAAAACTTGTAGGAGAAAATAGAAAAAGGTCTTTATGACTTTAGATCAGCCAAAACTTCCTTATATGTACAACCAATGCACAGTTCAAGGAAGACCACATTGATTAACTGATCTCATCAAACTGTAAAGCCTCTTCTTTTCAATAGATACTCTAGAGTCAAAGAATGTGTCACAAGCAGGGATAAAATATTTGCACTCTTGTAGCATGCATCAGATTGAAGAGTGATATCCAAAATACACAAATAGTTCTTAAAAGTTGCTTGTAAGAAAATAAATCAGATTTGGACAGACACACTGATAAAAAATTGTAAATAAAGTTCTATCCAATGAGTACATGAAAAAGAAACCAATTCCACTTATCATTATAGATATTCAAATTAAAGTCAGCATTCAATGCCTTTACATAACTATGTCACTAAAATTCAAAGCTGTCCATACTATACGTTGCCCGGATATAGAGAACCTGGAGCATTCACATACTACTGGTATGTACACAAAGTGACATGACCACTTTTGAAAGCATTTGACAGATATTAAAATTAAACTAACATATACCTAAGAAATACCCCTGTCATTGCATTCCTTGTTAATGATCTAAGATAAATGAAATTACAGGTACCTGTAAGGATTTTAGGCAACCGTGCATAGAAATATCAAATGTATTCACCAAATCCTACAAACAACCCAAATGTTTATAAATAAGTAAATGAAAAAAAGTGTAAGTCCATATAAAGAAATACTAGCAATCAAATGTTGCAATATGAATTAATATCAAAAAAGGTATGCTGAAAGATGCTGGACAAATACACACATATGATTTATTTCCATTTACATAAAACGTTAGAAATGAAGGGCTACTTGTAGAAATGACTGAGGTGTTTTCTGAGAAAAATGATTCTGGAGTATCTTTTGTGGGGCAATGTTGTGACAAGGTCTCAGTATGTATTTCAGGCTGACCTTGAGCTCATTATGGCCTTGAACTCACGACAGTCATCCCGTCTCAACCTCTCAAGTGTTGGAATCATAGTCATGTGCCACCATGCCACGGATTATCTTGACATATATGCAAAATAGTAAGGAAAGTTTGAAAGAGTAAGAGTATAATATACCAAGCAAAATATCAGTCAACTTCCAAAGATTCTTTAACAGATAAATTATGAAAAGCAAAAGGAAGTGGGAAATTGTGAATTGGAAAAGACGTTGACCACGTATATTTAAATTGGTAAGATGCATATGTGTATGATAAAGCTCTAAAAATAGCCAGGAAGTTACTGTTATAAAAGTCATAACAGTTTCGTATTTTTATTTGAATGAGATTTGGGAGTATGAAAAGTGGAACTCAGGGAGTAACAGTGCCACTGGGACTGATGGCAAGATTCTGCTTTCTTGACCTCAGTGTTAAGTACAAGACTGTTCATCTTTCAATAAGTCACATACTTAATTAGTGTTATTTTCTATATTTGTTTGCTTTTACAACAAAAGGATAAAATGAACATTAAGTGCATGGGGAAATTGTATATTGATGTATTCCTCACACATTAAACAAATTGACCTGACTTTACAGAGTGCTATACTCATGGACTCCAGAATATATGTTTTCCAAGTATACACACACAAAAAACCCCACCAATTTTATAAACAATAAATTTCAAAAGCTATGCACTTGCCATGTGACCTTAAAACTCCATTCCAAAATATTTAGGCTAGGAAATGATATGAAATGTTCTCACAGAGATTCAAACATAGTTAGACATGTATAGCAACTTATTAATAATAAAGAAAATAACTAGAAACAACTGATGCTTATCAAGAAGTGAATAAATAAGCATACTATGGTATATCCACCAACTTTGCTGGATTCTATGCAGAAAACCGCACAAACAACTGAATCATGAGCACCATATGACCCATTAATATGAAATTCAAAATTAATATAAAGTCACAATTCACACACTCAGAGCTCATTTATACAGAAATAAACCTAATTATTTGAGTAAGAAGTGGGAGGAAGAGTTGACTAAAAATGGCAGAGGAAAATTTTTTATATAAATGTTTTATATCATAAGTTGGATGGTGGTTACATGGGTATATATGCTTATTAGATTAATCTAACAGTATGCTTAAAATGAATCCATTCTATTTCATGCAAATTATATGTCAAGAAAATACTATAATTTATTCAGCCACACTTATTTATAAGGCTTTGTTTTAGAGGCTTGGCTGCTATGAATATTCTTGCTCATTTTTCCTTATTAAAATTTTCAAGAACTTTTTTTCAATATATAGAGGTACGGTTCCTTCATCTAAGACTATTCAACTTTAGCATACAATGCCAGTTTTCAATCTGTTTTCAACAAGGAATGAATTAACAGTCAGTGGAATGATTCTTAATATAGCTATTGGTATGGTTGGCATTTTTAATTTTTGCCAATCATTTAATTGGCGAATCTCATGTTAGCATGGTATTTATTCTCATTTCCTTGATGCACAAAGGTGTTAAATATTTCTTCATATATCTATTGATCAAATACTTTTCATGTAAAATATTTGCTCTAGTTTCTGAGGCTTGAGTATCTCCAGGATTCCCAACTACTTGAGTCAATTTATTTTCAATTTTGTTTTAATCAGGTTTTTAGAAGATTTTAATACTTTCAACCACAAGAACTATTATTTTTACTTTATGTTTCATTTTATACAATATTGACAATGCAACATTTTAAAATGTACAATTTTTTGGTTTTGTTTTATTGCTCTTATTTTTTTTCTTTTTTCTTTTCTTTTTTTTTTTTTTTTTTTTTGAGACTGATTCTCACTGTAATTCAGGCTGGTCTGGAACTCACAGTAGCCCATTCTCGTTCCTCAGCCTTCTGAGTGCTGCATCACAGCAATATGCCACCACACCTGATTCAATAATTATTTTCCCTAGATTAATATCACATGTCTTCTACTCTGCACATGTAATTCTTTCATATTATCCATATTGTGCTATATCTACTTCATTGTTTCCATCTTCTGCTGGTTTTCATTAGCACGTTTTCCCTCAAGCACAACAGCAGACAATTCCATATTTTTATATGCAAAAGTATCCGCATATTCCAGAGTATATTATTGACGATGCATATAAATCTATTATTTTCTAGACTTGAAGGTAATATAAAGTAGGATGATTTTAATTCTTGTGGATGATTCTCTTTTAGATTGGGATACCTAAAGAATTCAATGAATTCTGTATAGGGAATCAAACACTTTTGGAGATGAGACTGTACTTTTTATATACAAATTCAAATTTTCCTTTATGTAGAACATTATTTTTGATATTTTATACTTGGGATATACTTTCTGGCCCTGTATTTCAGTTTTGAGAAATTACTGCCTTCATTTGAATCAAATTTTCTTTCATGTTCATTATTTTAATTCTTAATGTCTCTATTTTGTTCTCTTGGTTTGTTCTTACTTTGCAAAACTTTCTTTTTTTTCCAGTAGCATAGTTTTATTACCAGCACCTATATTATTTATTGTATTTAACGACTCATGAATTTCACTGTGACTTTCTATACACACACATACTGTGCTTTGGTCATGTCAACCCTCCCTTCTTCTCTCTCTTGATCGTCTTTCTCTCTCACTTGTTCCTAAGGCCCCCAATAAAGCTTCGTCCTTTAGTTTCTACACACTAGGCAAGGAATGTGGTACTTCTCTTGGTGCACTAGCTTATTTTACTTAACAAACTACCTTCTATTTTCGTCCATTTTCCTGTAAATGAAATGATTTCCTTCATTTTTAAGGTGCATATACTTCATTGTGCATACACACTGTGTTCCCATTATCCACGCATCTATTGATGGGAACCTAGTACAATTCCATACCTTGGCAGCTATGAATAATGCCACAATAAACATGAGTACACTTTTGTGTGCTGACTTAGTATCAATTAACTATATATCCAAAAGTGGTAAAGCTGAATCATATGATAATTGTATTCTTATCTTTCCAGGAATCTCCATATTGACTTTTACAAAGCTATTCTAAATTATCTAAAGGTTCCATATTCTCACATCCTCAGCAGCTTTGTTATTTACTTACTTATTTATTTATGCCATTCTGACATAAATGAGTTGGAATACCAAGGTACTTTTGATTTTCATTTCCCTGATAGGAAATGGTACAAAGCATTTATTCATATATTGATTGACCATTTGAATGCTTTCTTTGACGAGTGTCTATTCACATCATTTATCTATTTTTGAAGTGACTTACTTGTTCTATTGTTAAGAATTTTTTAGTTCTTTTTATACTTTGAAAATTTGCCATCTGTCAGATAAAGACTGCAAAATGTTTCTCGTTCTGCAGGATGTATTTCACCCTGTTGCTTGCTCCCTTTACTGTGGAGAAACTTTATAAGTTTGATGTAATCATAGCTATTAGCAATTCTTGCTTTTGTTTTCTGAGCTATTGGTATCCTACTTAGGAAATGGTAGCCTCTGCAAAGGAATTTATTTATTTATTTATTTATTTATTTATTTATTTAGGTGCTGGAATCAAACTCATAACCTCGCGCTTGGCTGACAGGTACTGTGCTGCTGAGCTATGTCCCCGGCCATGCAAAGTAATTTGTATTGTGCTTTTTTTCTAGTAGATTCAATTGTACAGATCTCACACTAAGGTCTTTCAACCATTTTAGTTCTTTTTTGTAAATATTGAGAAGTGGGGTTCTAGTTTCAGTCTTCTACATGTGAGTATTTGGGCTTTCCAGCACCTTTTTTGAAGAGGATGTATTTTCTCCATCTTGTATTTGGCACCTTTGTTGAAAACCAGTAGACTGTAGACGAATGATTTTATTTCTGAGTCTTCTATTCTTTTCATTTGGCTGTGTGTCTATTTTTGTGCTAATACAAGACTTGTTACTATGGCTTTGTGGAATATTTTGAAATCAGGTATTCTGTTTTCCCCAGCATTGCTCTTCTTTTTTTCAGGATTACTTTGGATGTGTAAGGTCTTTTTGTGCTTCCTCATTAATATATTGATTCTTTTTTCTAATTTTATGCAGAATATCATTGACATCTTGATGGGAATTGAATTGAAACTGTAGATCACTTTCAGTAAAATGTCCACTATAGCAAAATTAATTCTCCCAATTCATAAATATGGGAAGCCTTTCCCTCCTCCAGTTCTTATTTAATTTTTTTATAAAGTTTTTGTAATTTTCATTTTACAGGTGTTTTACCTCTTTGTTTAAGTGCATTTCTAGGTATTATATGATTTTTTAAACTATTGTGAGTGCAATTGCTCTTCTGATTTTACTCTCAGCAAGTTTGTTATTGATATGTAGAAAAACTGAAGATTATTTTATGTTGATTTTCTGTCCTTCTGCTTCACTGAATTTTTCTTTCATTTCTAAGAGATATTGGTGGCATAATAAAGATTTTCTAAGTATTGAGTCATATCAGCTGCAAAGAGGGATAATTTGAATTTCTTCTTTCCTATTTATATTTTCTTACTTTTTTCTCTTGCTTCATCATTCAGAGTAAAATTGTAAGTACTATATTATATGAGTGACAAGTGAACCCTGATTGTGTTCCTGATTTTAGAGAATATGCTCTATTTTTCCCTACACAGTACGATGTTGGCTGTGAGTTTCTTAATAGAGCATATGGTAAAGTATGATTCTTATTTCTCCTGGACTTTCATCAAGGTTGTTGAGTTTGGTCAGTGGCTTTATATGCATCTATTGAGATGATCATGGGATTTTCAATGTTCATGTTCCTTATGTGGTATATGAGATTTGTTGATTTGCGTATGTCAAGCCATCTTGCCATCCCTGAAATTAACCTGACTAGATCATAGTGTAATCTTTCTAATGCACTGTTGAATTCAATTTCTAAGTATTATGTTGACCATTTTTGCATCTATGTTCACCACAGATATTGACGTATCTTTTTTTGTTTTAGCTTCATTAGGCTTTGGTAGCAGGGTAATACTGCTAAGATTCCTTTCCTTTCTGCTTTATAGAATAGTGAGAAAAACATTGTTATTTGTTCTTTAAGAGTCTGGTAAACACTGGTAGTGAATCTATCTGGTCTTAATTTTTTCCTTACTGGGAGGCTTACTAATTTTTCAAATTAATTGTTTATATTGATCTATTTAGGTTTTTAAATTCCCTTTTGATTAAATTTGGATAGGTCATTTGTGTCCATAAATTTCTTTCTGTATATTTTCCAAATTGTATTGCTTTGTTTTGTTTGAGTTTACTGTCTGTAAATGTATGAACAACCATTTTGAGGAAAGCAAGAGACACTGGGGTAACCATAGTTAACCTCCTGTTGTTATGTTTTGAAGACCTGTGTAGCTTTCTGTGTTCTGTTTTGAAATGCTGTATTGCGTTTGACTCTATTCTGTTTTCCCTTTTTTTGTTTGTTTTTTTTTTTGTTCTGTTTTGTTTTGTTTTGTTCTATTCTCTTTAAAAATAAAAAAAATAAGTATATAGTTGTTTTGCTTTGTTTTGTTTTGTTTTGTTTTGTTTGTAATTCTTTGTGGATTTTAGTGGTATCTCCTATACTACTTCTCTGTTAATCACTGATTTTAAAATAGTGTTTCTCCACTTCTTTTGGTTCTTTTAGCTAATAACTTTTCAACTTACTTACTAACACTTTGTTTCATTGATCCTTTGTATTGTTCTTTTAGTTTCTATCTTATTTATATCTGTCCTGATCTTTATTAATTCTTTTCCTCTAATAATTTTAGATTTTTTTTGTTTTTCTAACACATTGAGATGCATCAATACATTATTTATATGTGATACCTGTCTATATTTCTTATTTTTTTTGAAAAGAATACAACCAAACAAAACAAAACAGAGTAAAGTCAATCAAAACAAAGCAATGAACATGGAACATGACTTTGAAACAGGGTAAAAAAAAAAAAAAGCAATCGATAAAGCTACCATAATGGCTTTTGTTATCTGCAGTATACCTGCCCATACCATCAGGGATAAGTAAAATCAAACAAAATACAACAAAATCAAACAGTAGAAACAAAACAAAACAAACAAAGCAGAACAATGTAAGCAATATAGAATTTCAAGACATTAGCAAAACAGCATTGGCTACCATAATATTTGTTATCTTCAGAATAGTTGCCTACACCTTCAGACGTATTACAATCAAACCACACAGAATAGAGTAAAATCAATCAAAACAAACAATGAAAGCCATACAGGGTTTCTAAACAAGATAAGTAGACATCCTCGATGGCTGCAATTATATATTTTGTTATCTTTAAAATAGCTGTCC
>RJWT010020233.1:0-18066 GCA_004365215.1 Cuniculus paca
TTTTTTTTTTTTTTTTTTTTTTTTTTTTTTTTTTTTTTTTTTTTTTTTTTTTTTTTTTTTTTTTTTTTTTTTTTTTTTTTTTTTTTTTTTTTTTTTTTTTTTTTTTTTTTTTTTTTTTTTTTTTTTTTTTTTTTTTTTTTTTTTTTTTTTTTTTTTTTTTTTTTTTTTTTGCGGCACCGGGGATTGAACTCACAACCTTGCACTTGCCAGGCAGGTGCTTAGGCTGCTGAGCTAAATCCCCAGCCCCTATCTTTATGGTCTTGATTTGCAGTTTTTGCAGATTTTCAGATGAATAATGCTAAATGTCTTTTCACATGCTTATTGACCATTTGTATGTCTCCTTTTGAGAAAAGTGAATTCCAATCCATTGCTTCTTTTTTGTTTGCATTCTTATAATTCATATTAGATTACAGAGCTATCCTTCTCCAATTACAAAATTTTATGCTGATTCCCAAGTATTCATTCAGTAAGAAAGGAACAGATATTGAGAATAAGATCAAAATTTCAGTTCATGGTCCAAGAAAAATTAAAGCATATTAAAAATAGTGAGTTGAACTTTCTTGAACCTTAAGGGCTTCATTAGTTTAGATATTGAGTGTGGGTCAGGAAAGTGCAAAGTTTCCCTTTAAGGAAAGTCAATCCTAATCTAGAGGGTCAGTGTTTTAACCTCATAACCTACTCAATCCATCTCTATTTTTCTGGAACTACCAACAAGGATGCCAAATGTGATCCATGCACTTGTCCAGTAGAAAGTGAACAGGAGCCATCAACTCATTTCACACAGGTCAGCAAACAGCAATCAGAGGGTAATGGCTTTCTGTCACCACCAAACCTGGACAGGTACAAAGGCTGCCCTGAAGGTTAGAGGTTCTGCATCCAATTACCTATCCCAAGAACTATCTGGTCCCCTTCTAAAAAGTAATTTTCTCAGTGCAAAATTGAAAGTGTTACCTGATTCATTGTTTTCTTAGTATTGCTTTAAAAAATGCATAAAAGTTTCTAATATGGTAGAACTGATGAGCTGGATTCTTTGATATTAAGCATTAAGTGAATAATGATAAGTGAACTAATAAAAGAGAAACGTTGAGTTATGAGAAGAAATGAAGCAAAATTCAATACATAAAAAAGATTCTGGTTGGAATCTTCATACAACCACTGCTAAATGCAAAACACAAGTTTTTCTTTTAAAAAAATAACCACTGACTAGATGTTATTAGGAATTAAGTAAATATAGTCACGGTAATTACTTTTTAAGATTGCATCATTAGAAGACTAAAATTTTATGAATAGTAGCCAATTTCAAGCATTTGATATTTATGTATATCTTTGTTTCTAGAAGTAGTTTGCCTCAAACTGTTCTGTGAACAAGTCCCACATGACTTCTCCTAGATTTCAAAATAACTTTGCTTTAAGTATAATTTAAAAGTGGTCAAAAGTACAAAAACAAAATCATCAATTAATGCATTCTGAATTAATTATGCTTCATGCACTCTCAATATCATAAATGAAACCCGAAGTCCTGTCCTACTAATTTTTTGTTCATTGATTTCATTATATGTCCTCAAAAAGATCCAAAACCTTGGGTGGACGCTTATAAGCTTACTAATGACATTTATAGTATATTACATCATATAAATGCTGCTTTTGTGCTTTTCGGTCTAAGCAAAAATCACCAGGAACAGTGTTGGAAGAGGTTCCCCTCTGTGAGCCTCTGGAGGGAGACACAGCCTAAAAAGTGGTTGCAGCATTTTCTCATGCAGGTTTACAGCAAAATGCCAGAGAGATACCCACAGAAAGGCATGCACACATCAAACCTGACAATGGATTGAAATCGGTTCTAATACCTTAAACTGCCGCATCCTACTTAGAAGTAGGAGTTGACTTCTTAAAAATTTCATTCATTTAAACGTCTGTTGTTTTTAGTTATAAAATAGCGCTTAAACAGAAATTACAGGTTTTTCAGTTCAGAGAAATAAGTTCTAATGTGTTCATAATACTTCACAAGGGAAAATAATTTTCAGAATTCATGAAGACCTTATAATATTCTATATTATTAATTTTCAATATTTTCGTGAATATAATCATATTAATTCTTCATACACATTGACTTTGCCATAAACTATGCATTTATTTTGTCTTATTCCAAGTTACTTACATATCAGCAGTCATTAGCAAATTTTAATATATTTCTAGAATATTTTGCAGAATTTATATATAAAAGGATCTTAAAATTGAAGTTTAGAAATATCCCAAGCCATGTTGTTTAAACAAACAAATATAACTTAAATTACACAATAATTATCCCTAAAAACTACCTTGTTTTAAAAGTACTTTTTTTTTTTTTGCTAATAGTCTCAAACATATTTTATAGTTAACTAGCTTTAGGCTGACAGAAGAATTGAATAAAGTATAGAAAGTTACTACACACTTATTGCTCAGCTTTCATTAATGTTGCCAACTCACATAATCACAGCACATTTATCAAAACAATGAAATTATCATGAGTTAAAAACTATAAATGTGTAATCCCAGCACTTGATAGGCTGAGGCAAAAGGATTGTCGTGAGTTTGAGGACAGCCTGGACTATACAATAAGTTCAAAACTAGCCAGAACTACATAGCGAGACCCTGTCTCAAAATAAATAAATAAATAAATAAATAAATAAATAAATAACCTAAGCTATAGAGATCATTTGAATTTCACTAATTTTCACTTTAGTACCTTCTAAAGAAACAATTAAGGATCTCACATTGTGTTCACTCTTGTTTAAGTCCAGAATCCAACATTGTAATTAATTTCATCTCTTTATACACCTCATGTTTGTGTTTTATGGTCATTCTGCTTTTTCATTTCAATTAGAAGTTCATTTATTTTCTGAAGAAGCCAGTCATTGATTTTTACTGATTATCTGTTGTCACAATGATTTTATTATTGTGCCAAATATTAAGTCAAAAATAAAATCATCAGTAATTTTTAGAAAATATGCAATATCACACAAATATTTAAGTTTCATAATGTGTAGGCATCTTATGATGACTTTTTTCATTACCTCATTTTCACAATATCTGTTAGAAATAAGGACTGTTAAATTACATTTTGTATATAATGAGATTGAGGCTTAGAAATGTCACTTGCTGAAAATCACTTGGATGCTTAGTAGCAGATCAGAATTTTGAAGCACATTTTTATTTACTCAATATTAGTACTATTTGTATGATCTGGGAAACACTCTAGTGTATGAATTTTCCTCAAAGAATACATATGATTGAATTTTGTAGAATGGAAAATGTGAATCTTCAATGATCTACCCCTTTTTTAGGCAGCAGATTTGTACAACATTTATAATGGAATGTGATATGACCTAGTAGAACTATTGATTGTCAAATTCTACTATGTCAGAAGAAATTTAACTCTTCATTAAATATTTATACTTTTCATTAGAGGTTACCAAAGTCAGGCATCACATATACATAAATTAACCACAGTAGTATCTTGCACGTAAATTTCTAGGAGCTAAATACTCTCCAGTTAAGTGTCACTACTAAATTTCAGCCTTCACATTGCCTCCTAATTTTGAGAGAGCTATCCTTATACCTCATCTTCAAGGTTACTGGTCATCAAATTACTATCATGAAACTCCCCATCTTTCTTACAAAGTTTGAACAGATCTTACAAAGTGTTCAAAGTAAGCACAGCAGTGCTCCATCATCAAATAGAAGTTATGTGGTTGCTGCTGTTACTGTAAAAGTTCAGAAGGCTTTGGAACTGGACTGTGGGAGCAGTTTGGAAAAGTCTGGAGATTTAAGGTAGCGAAGACTTAGAAAGATATGAGCAGTGCTTAGAAAAACCTGAATGCTGATAAGAATGTAGACATTAAATTCTGGGCTCACGAAGTTTCTATCGAGATGAAGGGCTCCACTGGCACTTAGTCTAGAGGCCATGTGTGTTATACTCTGGCAGGAAATTTGTCTAAAATTTGCCTATGTTCTGAGACTACTGGGGAGGCTGAGGTTAAGGATGGTAGACTAATTAATGTGGCTGAGGAAATTTTAAGGCAGGCTAAAGTTCAGCCTGTGATACTGGTGCAGTGTACAGTAACAATTAGGAAAAAAAAAAGCAAAGTTAAATGGTGTGAACCTCAATCAGAAAGATAGTGACTATAAAGTTGAAGTAAAAGAGACTGTAGTTAATGAAAATGTTAGAATTAAAAAGAAGCTAAGTACTTTGCATGAGAGTAATAGGAATACAGCTTGAAAGCATCTCAAGAATCAGCACAATCCCAATTATCACAAGCTTAATAATGCAAAAGTGTAAACCTTTTATTTGTTAAGAGAGTTTTAGGGATGTGTGCTCATTCAGGGATTCCAGGGAAATATTTCCTGTATATCAACATCCAGGTACTTCCAAGTCACTAGAGCCATGATCCAAGGAAGCCTGGTGGGTGGCTAAGTTTGGCATCATTCTTGTTTTTCAGAAATTCAGAATCAAAGACTTATGGTGGAGACTTCTAAGTAGATTTCAGAGAAAGGCCTAGAACATAAGGAAAAAAATGTGTGAAAGGGTCACAGTCTGTGATAAGAGCTCATAGAAGTGTGTGAAGTTCTGAGAGTAAAGCTAAATGTGCAGTAAAGACCTCATTATTTTGGAGATATCAAGAATATAAAACTTCTGCTGAAAAACTACAAGCAGTGAGTGGAGCTACCTCAAAAGAGAGGTCATTAGGGCTACAGCAAATAAGTTCAGAGGGGCAGAGCTCACATCTAGTCCCAACATCCTTTGGGTTCTGGGCATCAATTACAGGATTTAGTGTTTTTCCTGCTGGGTTTCAGTCTTGCTTTGGTCCAAATTTTGTCTATTCCTCTACCTTCCTTTTGGAATGGATACATTAACCCCAAGATATTATAAGCAGACAATGTCTGACTTTCTTTTGGATTTTTACAAAAATTAAAAGGTAGAAGTTTGACTTGGGTCTTAGAAGAGACTGTGGACTTACACTTTTCAGTGGTGTTGGAATTGTTGACTTTAGCAGCTTTTTTAGGTAATCTAAATGCATTTTTCCTAATAAGATGAACATGTACCTTTTGGGAAGTAGGGGTGGAATGTTTTGGTTTATACCTAAAATATCCCCAAAATATCTTACATTTGGTGATGAGGTCTGGTTGGAATAGATGGATCATTAGAGGTGTGAGTGTGAAGAGTATTTCCTTGTACTGGTTTCCTCCCTTCTCTCTGAGCTTCCTGGCCACCATCGGGTAAATATCTTTCCTCTGCTATGCTATTCTGCCATATTACCGGTATCTGGTAACCTAGATAATCATAGATGAATCTGCTGAAACTGAGCAAAAATTAACTTCTCCTTTAATTTGCATGTGTTAGGTATTTCTTCACAGTAACAGGAAAGTTACTAGGACACAGGACGATCATCAGTCCAACTTAATAATGTAGTGGGAAGCTGTGCCAAAATAAAAAATAAATAAAAGGATGTAGCTCAGTATGAAACTCTGGCTTCAAATATCCAATAACACACACATGCAAATGAAACATACATTCAATCAATTCAGTGGAATACAGGAAGTAAATAGTAAAATTTTAGAATAAAATCTAACTATATCAACTATTACAGTAAATGTGATATTAAATAAACACACTAATTAAAATATAAAAATCATTTTAGTAGATAAAATCAAGATTTCAATATGTGCTAATACTAGTGTTTTGTTTTGAATATGAAGACAAAAACTGGTGTTAATAATATGGATGACCAAGAAAATAAAAAAGGCAAACAGCATATAAGAAGACAATCATCACTCTAGCACTATCAGATAAAATAATGTTAACAGAAATACATAAAATAACTCCACAATAATAGGGGAAGAATGAATTAATTAGGAGGATATAGCAATTATCCTTATGTATCTAAAAAAAGCTTCTGTGTAAATGTATAAATTTGAAAATGTTAACTGGGAAAATATATATTTCAAAAATATAGCCAGACATTTAATGATCTCTTTTTTTGTTGCAGAGAAATATGACAAAAATTAGTAAATGTAGCAGTCCAAGCAACTTTTTTCAATCACTTTGACCTAGTTTATACTTATAGAACTCTTCTCCTTGTAAGTGCAAAGTACATATTTGTTTTAAGCTTTGCTGGATTAATGACCAAGATAATAGTAATAAAGTGGACCTATTTTGTTCATACCAGTCTTTCTCATTTGTTAGTCATCCTATTATCGCTCAATGCACTTATTTAGAAAGATAGAGGTTATGCATGGACTTGGCTATATGGATTTCCATGCACCAAGCTTAACTTGTATATGGCCACTATTAGTGTATATTTTGCCAGCAGTAGATTATATATCCCATCATACACACAAAGAACTTCACAACACATATTTAGCAAAGTGAAAATATCAGGACCATATTAGGGTTTTAAAATTAAAAAGAATCAGCAAGTGGCATTAAATTAAAAAAAACTTCAGGAAAGAATCAACAGAGTGAAAAAAAAAAGCCCACAGAATTGAAAAATATATTCATCAGAAACTCTCCGGATAGAGGCCTGATATCTGGAATATATCAAGAATTTTAAAAAATTAACCTCTCAAAAATAAATAGCTCAATCAAAAAAATGGACAAATGAACTGAACAGTCATGAAAAGTAGAAGGACAAGACAACAGTAAGTACATAAAACATGTTCAATATGTTTAGCCATTAAGAAAATACAAATCAAAGAACTATGAAATTTCATCTTAACCCAGACTTAATGGTTATCAAGAACATACACACACACACACACACACACACACACACACACACAGAGTGCAACAAATGCTGGCAAGAGTATAATGATAAAATTCTTCTACATTTTTCATGAGAAAGGAAACTAGTAAAGCCTCTGTGGAAATTAGTATGAAGATTCCTCAAAAAATGAAAAATAGAAATTCATTTTGACCAAGCTATCTTTCTCATGGGCATATTTTTTTAAAAAAAGACGTAATACTATGAATGCACAACTATGAATAACTACCAATAACTACTAAGCTCTGGAAACAGACTATACCCACCAACAGACAAATGTGCAAAGAAAATGCGATAGACATATATTATCTAAAGAATTATAGACCACTATATAATGAAGAGTGAAGAAATAATATTTGCAGAAAAATGAATGGAACCTGAGATATTAACGCTAAGTGAAACAAGTCAGGCACAGAAAAATCAAACATTGCCTGGGTTCACTTTCATGATAAACCTAAAATATAAAGAAATAAATGAGTAAAATAAAGAAGAGATCATAGGAAACAAGAAGGTATACATTTTGGAAACGGGGAGGTAGACTGAGGGTTGTACAGATGAAGAGGATAAAAGGGGTTAAAAATGATCAAGATATGTTCTATGAATGCACTAATTCCCAAAATCAAACATAAGTATTGCATATTGCAAACAAATTAATAAAAATAATTACAATGAAAGCTAGTTCATGCCTATTTTAAATGTGTATGATTCTGTAAAATGCTACTACATTTAAATTTTTATTTGTCGTTTTTGTGTAATATTATTAATTTTATAAAGTCTTTGTATTTTAGGGAAACTATATTTTAGCTTCTCAGATTTTATGGTAGGTTCTAAGATGGTTCCCATTATCCACCTGTTGTTCATACTCTTGTGTTCCCTTCTCCTTGCATGAGGATTGGACCTAATGATTTGATTAAGAATAACACAATAGAAAGTGATAAATATAATGTCTCTGATTAGGTTTCTGGCTCCCAACAACTTAGTAGTCTTTGCTGTTGCAACTCCAGGTGTCCCATTTTGAAGAAGAAAACTTCCAGATTGTAGAGGCACACTGCAAGAAATGGAGGGGAACTCCTGCCAACAGTCCAATGTAATTGTGGTCCTCAGTTTAACAACTGGAGAGGATCTGAATCAGGCAACGACCATGTTGTCTTGGAAGTAGACTGTTGCTCACGTGAGCCTTGAGATGAGCGCCACTCAGGAACATTTCAAACTCAACCCTTGAAAGATCTTTATGCACAGTAATCTAAAACGCACCCACATTCCTCATCTGCAGAAAGTATAAGACAGAAAGTGTGTCATTTTAAATCATGAGATTGGGGGATTTTTTTTTATAAAGCAATGGGAAATCAATGTGGTTTTTACGCAGTGACTTTCTCATCATTATAGCATTTCAGTACTGTCTCATTTCCCATGAGTCTAGACTTTATTGCCAAATAGTATCTTTTTACAAAAATAATAATGTTGGTTGAGTATGTTAGAATCCTTTAAAAATATGTTTTATTTGTGCATATATAATAATAATTTTTGTCATTGAGTTTATAATTCTCAACAAATTGTCTTCAAAATAAGTGACTGGTATTTATTATTGTGCTTGTATATTTTTAAATTATTAGTACATTTCTAGTTTTGTATGTTAGCTAATTATTATAGCTTGTAAAACTGATATAATGTAAGAAAAATCAAGGAAATAACCCTAAGAAAAAAAGAAAATGAGCAGAATTACAAAATGAGCTCAAAGTAAATAGATATATATTTTATAAAGTCCTTTATGGCTCTTATAGACTTGTCATAACTCAGCTTTGGATTTTCATGAAACTTCTAATGGATGAACTTTTATTTCTGTGTTTATGTCTTTAAAGTAGCGAAATACTGAATTCAATATAATTTTGCTCTTTAATATAAAAATGCACTAGTTTCTATTTCATTCCCTTTTGGTTGTTTGTAGAATAATGTACTTAATCTTTAAAAACAAATGAATTCATGAGCCTGTTCTGTTTGTTTGGTTCTTAGCTTGCTTTTTTGAACTGCAAACATACATCTTTCTTTAGCTTAGAAATGTTAGTTTATATTGTGTTATAATTGTATACATCACTTTGTCCTTTAAATTTTCCCTTTTTGTCTAGAAACTACTTGTAAAATTTTTGATTTTCAGATCTCTGAACACTGCTTTTTCTCATTAGTTTATTCACTCTCTAATTTTCTTAATTGTGATGAAAAGTCTCAAGGTTTCCTTTTACCCAACTGTTTCTCTAGTGCTGACTGCATTGACAAAGCCATTAATTTATTTTTCAATAAGAAATTATGCTACTTATTTCTTTGCACTTTTTCCTGAAACAAAAATGTCTGCTCACTCTGGGCTCATGGGTATCATTCAATTTTAAAGTTTATATTAACATATGTGAGAAATTTTCATGAATATACTATACGCAAGAAATTCTTTCTCTCTCAAGGTAGTCTTTTCCTTCTAAACTGCTTGCATAAAACTGATGGTATTTCATTAATTGTTCTTTATGGTGCTCTCTACCTGTTTTTTAGTGATTTGGAATAAAAATAATCTAAGATGTTTTCATCAGTCATTGTCAGTTAGGTGATAAATTTATCATAAAATGCACACTATATGAAAAAGAATGAGAATAGTTCAGAGAAGTCAAAAATTGACCAGAGTACTGATCCTAAATTCGTGATTGACAAATAAAGATCTGATGATAGAGATGTTAGTTTTTGAAGGCCAAAAACTTAAACAATCTGTACAAGATACTTCATCTCTATGAATATTATTTTCTCCTTTGAGTTTGTAGGTTCATGTATTCTAAAAACAAGTCTGGCAGCTCTTCCTTGATTCTTTTTTTTTTGTTAGTTGCACTAAGAATGAGACTTGCACAATTTTTCCTGCCTCTGGGAGGAAGTAGTGATAATATTTACAATAAAAGGTAAGAAAATTTACTTCAGCCTTCACAGGGTTCTACTTCCATCCAAGACATGGAAAACTGGAAATAGCATTGCTCTCTCATCCTATATGAAAAAAAGATAGTACAGTATTTTGAAATGTAATGAAAAGACATAAACCTCCAGATGAGTGAAACCCATCTATGGTGATAAAGGCTTAGGAAAAAATATATTGTATTCAGTTTGGAAAGTTAAAAAGTCTCGCCAACTGGGTGTAGTTGCACACACCTGTAATCCTACCACTCAGAAGGCTGAGGCGGAAGGTTTACCGTGTGTTGGAGATCAGCTTGACCTACATAGTGATTTTAAAAGCAGCCTGAGCCACACAGGATCCTGTTTCAAAAAAATAAAGTCTTACTCACATAAGTGTCCCTCTCTTGAGTGCATAAAAGTCAACCTAAGACAGTCTCTCTAACAATACAGATCAAGGTGTAATATAGCTTGTATAGGGCCTGAAACTGAGAGCAAAAGTCACTAAAAAGTGGAGAAACAAGAAAATATTTTCTTAGATTACCAAGGTTGCAAAGCAGAGTTCACCATGGGTAAAGGCAATGAGATTGCAACCTCCAGCTGCAAAGAGAGAGCTAACAAAAGACTGCTTTAGAACAGTACAGGAGAGAATAAGCTCTCCCTGCACACCTACATACCTCAGCACTAAATAATAAGCCATCGCGGTCTACTAATTAGAATGGAACAAAAGTGCAGAAAGTACATCTGACTTACAGGGACAAACAAAATGTAGAAAGCTGAAGGAAAAACAGGAGAATTGGGGCAAACCAATTTGCAACCAAGTCTATGCCTAAATGTAACATTTTCAATCAAACTGAAAATAAAATTCATTAGAAAAAGAACAGTTTTTTAAAAACATGGCAGATTGAACAACTAGGTACTGGCATGCTATAAAAACAGACTTTTAATCTTTGAAAGTTACATGATGAAAATGAAAAGACAAGCCTTGGAGAAAAATTTTGTTAATATGTGCTGTTTGATAAAGGATTTCTATCTAGAATATGAGAAGAGCTATGAAACTTCATTACAATGTGATGACCTATTAATAAGATACCTATTAAAATTATATGCATAAGTGGCATTTAGGAAGTTACAGATTAAAGTCACAATGGTATTTGCTACAATTATGAGGATGACAAAAATAATAAAATCTGAAAATTCCAAGTGAAGGTAACTAGACCTTTCAAAATACTAACAAAAATGGAAAATGGCACAGCCTCTTTGGATAACACTGTTTCAGTTTAATATCAATGTTAAATATTCCCTTAACATAGGAAGAATAATCAACTTCTTGGTATATAGTCAAAAGGAATCAACTTATGTTCATACAAAAATTTGCACACAATATTTATAGCAGTTATATTCATAATTGACAACATTTGAAATAATAAAAATGTCTTTAAACCAGTGAATGAATAATCAAACAGTGGTAGATCAACACAGTGGAATAGTATTCACCAATTAGAATAATTTGTGCATGTAACAATATTAGTGGTTCTCAAATGCATCCTGTGAAATCAAAGTGGTGAATGTCAAAGAGCTACATTAAGAAAGATTGCTAATACATGCTATTCTGCAATGACAAATAGATCAGCAGCTGCTAAGGGTTAGTTATTGTATTAGTCAGCTTTCCCATTGCTGGATTCTCTATCTGAAACCCATAATTTTAAGGAGAAGAGGTTTTATTTGGCTTATGTTTTAAAGAGATTCAGTTCATGGCTATGTGACTTCAAGGCAGAAATATCATGGCAGAAGTTCATGATGGGGCAAAGCTGCTTAGTTCATGGCAGCTAGAAAGCAGTAGAACTGCTGAGAAAGCAAAGAGCAATGGGCAACACATAGATGCCAAAGTCATGGCTTGGTGATCCATGGAAACACATCCAAAAGTGTTCTCTACTAGTCTCCTAGGTGGATCCTGAAGTCAATCAAATTGACACTCCACCCTAACTGCCACAAGAGTGAAGGAGGAGTTTACCACAGAGAAAAACAAATATTTTCCAGTTAGGCAAATGTCTATATAAAAATTTTTTCAAATATGTATGTTTGTTTTAAGACATAGAATTACAGAAATTAGACTGGATGTGGTAGTGCACGCCTGTAATCCTTGCACTTGGGAGGCTGAGTCAGGAGGATCACCTTGAGTTTGAGGTCAGCCTGGCCTCATAAGGGAGTTCAAGGCCAGTATGAACAATATAGCAAGATGCAATCACAGAAAAAAAAAAGTTACAGAAATTAAAAGGCAAATTTCCTCAATCTATTTATACCTTAACAATCTGACTTAATGCAAAAATGTTAAAGTTCACCTTGTTTGAGCCTTTTAAAGAATTAATGAAGAACAGTAATTCAGACATTCCCATTAATGCTAACTGCAAAATATAATTGTAAAATAATACAAATTTTATAATTTTAGTTCAGTCATGTTGGAGTCAAGATTACTTATCTATTCTTGATGTGAAAATATAATTTTAGATTCTACAATTAAATTCTACAGAGATCATGCTTATATAATGCAAGTCATAATGATTAGAATATTGAATTTAATACAAATGAACCTTTCACAGTCCATTATTGCATAAAAGAATAAGAAAAATGACAATTTTCTCTAATCAATTCTGAAAGATATTATTTAAAAAATGGTGACATAAAGCACAAATCATAATTTTAGACCACCCCAGTTTCATTCTTAATTAAACAACACAATAATGATCACAACCTAACCAATGACCAAGGACTAGTTTATAATTCTCTTCTCACATAAAGCTATTTAACTGCTTTTCATTTGAAAAGTACCTGCCAAAAGGTACCTTCATCTAACAAATGCTAAACATCAATGCTGCAAATATGTGAAGAAACATGGCTATCCCAAATATTTAATCGTTGCAACTTATTTGCTTTTTTGTTCAAATTATGAATTGGATGATGTAGGATAATTGTACATTTAAGGCCAGTCTGAAAAAATTCAGCAAGATAATATATATAAATAAAAAATATATGGACTGGAGATATACTTCAGTACCAAGTTCCTGGATTCAAACCCTTGTACCATTATAAATTTATATTTTAGCTGAATATATAAGAATTGCGGTTTTTATTTATAATTACTTTTAGAAGACAATTTTTGTGTAAGAGAAGTGAAAATCAAGGAATTTAGAGATATCAATTTTTATTTGTCTCAATCTACTATCACAGTAACAAGGGTTATGACTTATTTTCTCTAATTTCTTCATACACTGATTTTTAAGTGAAGTTAACATAATAACATGAGAAGTTATGAATACTTTTTGATGGCTTTTAATTTAGCAGTTTCCATGAATCATTTTCCCAAAATTTTACTAATAAAATTTTTATATTTTTTAACTTATGAAACAATAATACCTTTAAGAAAAAATTTCACAACCAAAAAATAATAATACACTGTATATTGTTTTCTTCAAAGTAGTTACTCAGAGTCAAGACATCAACATAATGATTCTCTCTTAATGAAGATGCAGATAACAGTATAAAACTTTCTTTTCAATTAACTAAGTAAAACTAGCACTATAAGTATAATAATTTAGTATATATTAAATTATTTATGAAATAATAGAATAGGTAATTTGGAAAACCATCTGAACTTTTCTCCACTTCCAGTTTATCATTTATTTTGCTCATGTATGTATCGTATTTGCGTATGTATGCTTTGAGTTTTTCTTATAAGAGAAACTGGGCAATATTTAAGTTAGTGTCTGATTATTTCACTTATCATCATGGTCTCAGGGTGCATTCATTTCTCCATAAATTCCTCAAGTTGATATTTATTTGGCAGACTAGTACTGCATTGTGTATAAATACATTATGTGTTGATGGATATGTATATTTTCCAAGATCTATTATGAATTAAACATTTTACTTACTAAATTTACATAAAAATATCTTTCTTCAATAAAAGGTAGCATGTTTATTTTCATCATGTGTATATATTAGTCAAGAAATGTAGTTTTCCTGTAATTTTCTGCTAAACAATTAATGCTATAGCATCTCCTCAATCATACTTTACTAAAGTTGTCAGAAAAGTCCTACAGATTTTATATCATTATTTTACTATTGTGTATTGCTACTAAATGTGGTTTCCCATATCTTCCTTTTTTTTCAAAGATGTAGTTTGGATTAGGCTATTTTTTTTTGAATAGTCTGTATTTTTGTTCTTTGGTTATCATATCAGATATATACTATATTTTTTACAATGTGGAAATTTTAGTCTATATTTGGGTTTTAATTATTGGTTTTAAAATAATAGATTTTAGGGTTTTCTCTTTACTTGATGCTCTAAAGTTTTTTTAATGAATTTCAAGAGATATATTTTATAATCTTGGTTATTTGAATTTGGAGCATGGAATCAAAGAAGTATAACTTAGCAAGGAGAAGCTTTTCGTATTTGCTTGTTGGAAGGTGAAGAAACTAGAAATTTCTGTAAAGTGGTTCTGTATATCTTAGATGCATATTCCATTATACATGTGAATTTAACTGTTTATTGACAAATGTGTTTGAATAAAGAGGAAAGGAGATTGCCGAAAGCACTGGAAAAATCATCAAGGACTAAAATTGAAGCTCAAAACTACTTTTTTCTTTCTGCCAGCTTTCATCTGAAAATTTGATACTTAATTCACCACTCTTGGTAATCTAAATGCAAAGTGGTGTGTTCAGTGAACCTTTTTCTAACGCTGACCATTTCTTGGTATAGACTTATCTGGGTTTCCATTTTACGGGGTAGGTAAAGCTTCACCAGTAATCATTTAGAATACGATATGCTATCATACATTTACAGAGTAGTGTGAAATTGAGTGTAAATTTACCTTTGCTGTGAGTGTTTGCATTTTATGTTGTATAGGTTTTAGAGGAATGAAATTATTGGTGCTTAATTAAAAATGTTGGACATGAGTGAACATGGTAGGAAGGATTCAGACAGATAAGAGAGAACCTTAGATATTACATTTATGCTTTGTAAGGTATCTATGCACTGCCTATACCAATTGTATTTATATTCATTGAAGTATTCGTTGAATTTAGGTTAAAACATTCTCTACAACTGTTTAAAATAACATCAATCAGAATTCTATATAAATCATTTATCACCCTCCCCCCATCAATACACAACAAGAACCCTTCTCAGTTTTGTGTAATATCTTTCAGTTGAAAGGACATTTACAGAAAAATATGTGTATTCCATAAATTTCACCATACACCAAGAAACAATCTGCCTTCATAATTTAGTGTGCAGGCTAAGTTAAAAACCGAACTTCTAGTGAATTATTGCTCCCTGTAGATATAATGTGCCTTGTTTCTCTGCCCATAAAACAATGTGAAAAGTGGCACTGTGATGGATTCACTAGTTGTACCATATGCCAGAATATTTTCCGGGAAATATCTTTCCTTAAATATCTAACAAAACAGGTAGCTCATCATGAGCTGACACAAAGCTGATGCATATGCAAGTCTAAAACATTTCCCGCATATTTAAAAAGGCCCTAGAGGATCATAGGTTGTTAACATTATTTCCGTGACTAAATGATCAGGAGGTTGGATGATGGCACTTTAAGGTTCAAATAGCTGATTCTTAGTCATATACTCATGTCCTCTTAAGGCTATATACTTTATACTTTGTGAGGTCTGGATGCTAATATGTCATCTGTGACAATTCTAAAGTGTGTCAGTTGCTTAACATTTAGAAGATGGTTCTCTGAAACAGCAGTAACAATTTCTAAACTAACACAGTTTAGGAACAAAATCCTGGTTCTAACAATGCTCACAGTAATTAGAGTAAAAAAATAGAAAAAAAAATAAAACGAGAACCTGTTACTGGTGAGGATAATTTATTCTTTATAATGGTTCTATATGAAATACATTTTCAAGGTACAATGCAACATCTTTAAGTGGTTGCTTTAGAAAGTGGAGATGAACATAGTAGTAAGCTATAGTATTATAAGTCCTAAATCATCAGAAAACATTCTAAATTTGCACAGAAAATCTCAACTAAAATTCAACTGAAAATTTCCATGTCTCTCTTATCCATCGCTCTTACCACCATGGTAAATCATGTGCATAATATGTAAGAAAGGCAACAAACTTCATGTAGGTTAATAATTGAATAAAATGTTTCCTATAGTTAAGTTAATTATAGCAGAGTTGTAATACAATTGTGTCAACCCTTTAATTGAACTGATATAATCTGCCATTTCTCCCTTTGCTAGCCTTTTCCCATATTCTGTACTGTTACTCCTTTTGTCTTATTTTTTCCCTTTTGATATTTGTTCTAAGTAATTGTATAAAAAAAAGTCAAACTGCTTCTTTTAAAATGTTTTATATATTAAAGGGAAATTACTTGATAGTTTGAAGAAAAAAATAGTAAATAGAAATAAATTAGCATTTCATTTAAAAAATATATGTGATCATGGCATAATTCTAGACAATCGATGTTAATTAGTCCCAAGTGTAATCTTTGTAGAAAAAATAATAGGGGATAACTTCATTGTGAATTCAACTTCTGTATGGAAATTATACAAAATAAGACAATGATGTTAGTCATCTTAACTGCTTTAGATTTACATACAGTTCTTTTGATATTGAAATGATATATACCTGTATTATAGATAAGTGTTAATTGCTTTCCCTGCTGATAAATATAATACACCATACTCTTTTAAATAAATGATGCAGATGTTAACTTACTAAATACCTGCCTTAATCATCAAATTTCATCTATATGATGCACGACTATTAGTCCATTGTGATCAGAATTTGGGGCACAAATACATGACTTACAGTTATTTGAATATTGATTGCTTTACCTTGAGAAATTATGCTTCTGAGGTTTTCACATGCACATGAAAATGACATTAGCAATGTGAATTTCCTGAACAGTTCTAATTGTTCAGGAGACAATGATAAAAAATATCAGGGTGTACTTTAAAATGTAATATAGGTTTTAAAAAGTATTTAATACAGAGAGTTAATGTTCTATGCATGGAAAACTTGCACAATACTACTTCAGGTGTATGAGGATCTTGACTGCTTTCCATGAATTAATTGTACATTTCAGCAAATAAAAAATATTCAATGCAATTTGAAGATCATAGTACTACAAAGTTTGGACCACTCAGTCACTGAGAGATAATGAATATGGCATATGTGAAAGCATAATAATAGTTAAAATGTCTGTATTCTCTTTTATATCATGATAAATTTTATGTTTGCTACTTTATACTACTGTTATTGGACAATGAAGAAGTTGTTTTGTTTGCCACCAATCTCAGAAACCAAAATAAGAAAGGAAAATATGTAATATGATGTAACTGTCAGTCACCCTGGGTATAAAATACACTGCCATGTCACTTCAATTTCAGAAAAACAATTATGGTATCTTGTACAAGAACTTATTTAATAGACAGCTTTGCATTATCTGTTCATTCTGAAAGAGTAGAAAAATAGTCTTAAATTTTGCAGCTTTGGAAATTTTGATGAAATCTCCTTTCTGCAAGAAGTATTAGACTATAAATTAATAAGCTCTTGAGTACAAGAGGAATTGGCTTAGTTGAAAATGACTGTGATTGATCTTTGTCATTTCCTGCATTGAATATTAAACTGACTGCTTCCAAATAGTAAACAGTCTATTTAATGCTTGTCAAGAAGTAACCTTGTCCTCATTTCAAGGAAAGACCTTCCTTATAAAGTTAAATCATTAAGAGACAAACAGAAGTGTTCCTTCATAGTACAGGATTATCTTCCTACATTAATTTTTCTACCAATAGCATATTGCTTAGATCAAACATATCCTGAAGTTCTTAAATTTAACATACAGTATTCCTAGTATTACAAATAAGTTTGTAATTTGAAAGAATTCTGTGTTAGCTTAAATTTTATATGGTCATAATTCTTGCTAATGAATTGTGAGATTTCTTCATCTTAAAATGCACATATTGGAATTTCATGGAATAGGAAATCAGTGTTTTCTATTCTAATATGAATAAGAAACTATAGTAAGCACAATGACTTACTCTTGCTGACCACAAGCATAAAATAGGTAAGCAGGTCTGGTTATGTCAGCTACCATATGCAGCTATATATATATATATTTTTTTAATTTTGAAAAGAATACAATCAAAACAAAACAGAGTAAAGTCAATCAAAACAAGGCAATGAACATGGTACATGACTTTTAAACAGGGTAAAAAGCAATCGGTAAGGCTACCATAATGCCTCTTGTTATCTGCAGTATACCTGCCCATACCATCAGGGATAAGTAAAATCAAACAAAATACAACAAACTAAAACAGTAGAA
>RJWT010020234.1:0-18063 GCA_004365215.1 Cuniculus paca
GAAACAGAAGATACCTGGAATAGTAATGACAATTTTGGGAAAAGAAATGCAAAGCAAGAGTGATAGCAATACCTGACTTCAATCTGTGTTACAAAGCAATAGTGATAAAAATGGCATGGTAATGAAACAATGTTCTATTGATATGTGGATCAATAGAACAGAACTGATGATACAGAAACTCCTCAATGCATTCAATTACTTGGTCTTCAACAAGGGACTCAAAAGCATATGTTGGAGAAAAGACAGCTTATCCAACAAGTGATGCTGGGAAAACTAGTTATTTGCATGCAGAAGATTGAAACTGGATGCTTATCTCTCACCAAATACAAAACTAAAATAAAAATGAATCAAAGATCTAAATATTAGAACAGAAACATTAAAATGATACAAAAAGGATAATAAAAAAGGTAGAATACTTGAAGACATAAGATCTTCTAAACAGAGCCTCAGTTGCACAAGAAATAATGGCAAGAATCAATAAATAGAATTATATCAGAATAAATGTTTCTGTACAGCAAAGGAATCAACTAGTAGAGTAAATCAATCAGTAGAGACAACCGAGTTGGAAAATTTTTTGCCAGCTATTCCTCAGACAGAGGACTAATGTTTAGAATATATAAAGAACTCAAAAAAGTTAAATCACCTAAAATTAAATATCCAGTCAAGAAATGGGCAAGAGAAATTAACAGACACTTCACAGAGGAAAAAATACAAATGGATCAACAAATTTATGAAAAGATGCTCAACATTTCTGGCCATTAGAGAAATGCAAATTAAAACAATGCCAAGATACCATCTTACTCCAGAAAGAATGCCAATCATTAAGAAATTAAACAATTACTAATACTGGCATGGCTGTGGTGTAAAAAGAACCCTTCCCCACTGTCGGTGGACATGTGAACTAGTACAATGACAATGTAAATCTGTATGGAGATTTCTCAAAGAACTAAAATTAGAAATTCCATATAATCCAGCAATCCCCCTGCTAAGTATAGCCTCCAAAGAGTTTAGGATACCATACTACAGCAATATATACATGCCCATGTTTATAGCAGCACAGCTCAAATTAACTAAATCCTGGAAGCAGCCTGTATACCCATCAACAGAATATTGGATAAAGAAAATGTGGTATCTATGTATAATGGAATACTACTCCACTACAAAGAATGACAGATTTGAGACTTTTTTAGGAAAACAGATGCAGCTGGAAAATATAATATTGGGTGAAATAAAACAGATATGCAAGTTTAAATATCCTATGGTATCTCTCATTTGAGTGTGGCAGAATACAAAGAGAATAATGAAGGATGGAGATAAGGAGACAAGGGGATGCTTCTCTTGCAATAGAGAAGTGATTCATAGGAAAAAGCATGAGGGACAAGGAGGAGGGGAAGGGAACAAGTAAAATACAGGTAAGCCATATACAGGAACCTAATAACCTCAATTAATGTAAACTTTATAAGCCATCATATAAGCTAAGATTAATAATATCATCAAGAATGAAAAATGGAACAGGGGAATTGAAGGAGGAGGGAGGGAGGAGGAGGGAAGGGGAAAGGGATTAAAAAGAAAAGAAACAGACTGTACTATGTACATGTAACCACTACCTGTGAATTGTAAACATGAACTACTAAAACAAAGTTTTTTAAAATACAGGCTCACTAAAAGTATTGTGTAAAACTATTTTATTAAACAACTTTAAAGCAAAGAGCATCACTAGGTGTTAAATTCTACAGATTAAATTCTAATGATAAGGTATTAAATTATTGGCAAATTTTAAATATGTATGCTTATGAAGTTTCAAATTTTAGATAAATAGCGACATAACTAAAAACCAGATTACTCCACTTCCAAAATGGTTGCCTACTATTTCTCCAGGAAATAGTAGGCAAGAAGATAAAACAATTTAGAAGGTAGGAAACTTTGCCAAGAAGGTGAGTGGATTGACTTAATGGTTGTATACTGTGAAAAATAAATCTGGGTTGAGAGGCTACTAGAAAATACTACTGCAATAAGAAAAGCACTCCAACCTCAGGATCTGCAAGCATCTCAGATCAAATGGGAAATGGCATTGCCTTCATCAAAGGAGGGAGTCAGGCTAGCAGAAGGTTTGTGGGAGAAGGTGCAAAGCAGTGGAAGTGAGCAGACAGCATAGTCATGACAGACTTACAGGAATGTTTCTTTGGTCTCCAGATTCTTTGGACAAGGACCTAAGGGAGGAGGCCTATCTTTTGTTTCTTGTCTAAACTTAAGTCTGGGCCAAAGCATACAGGGGCCCAAGGTAGGGAGAGAATCTTGACTAAAGTTTGGTCAAGTCAATGAGTAATTATAAGCAACTATGCAGTTGTGAACACTTGGCTAGTACAGAACACAAAACCAGAAAATGCAGAATACATATTCTTCTTGGGTATACAAAAAAATACATTGACCACATACCGACTGTAATAAACCCAACAAATCTCAAAGGATCAAAATTATATAGGGTATTTTTTTTACATTTTTTTATTTTAAAGAGAATAAAACCAAACAAAATAAAACAGAATAAAGCTAATCAAAACAAAACAGTGAGTCATACAGGACTTCAAAACAAGATAATAGGAAATCAATAATGCCTACCACCATATGTCTTGTTATCTTTGAAATAGCTGCCCATGCCATCAAATATAATAAAATCAAAACAAAACAGAATAAAACCAAACCCAACAAAACAATGAAAATGATATGGGACTTTAAAACAAGATAATAGAGAATTAACAATGGCTGCCACCTTCAGAAGGAAATTCTCCATAGTTGCTATTTTGCATATTGTTAGCCTCTAAATAGATGCTCAGACTACCAGCTTTAGGCCTGCAAAGTCAATAAACACTAAACACTGCAAGCATTATGCTATTTATTTTTTTACTTCAGTAGCTATCATCTCAGCCTGTGTTTCTGTGGATCAGCCAGTTGCTTACGGGGTGGAGGGAAGGTGCTTAGCTTTTCTTGTCTCCCAGCCCACACACCTACCAGCTTACAGGAATGGGCTGGTTTCTTGTTTCTCCTCCTGGCAGCACATATGGCTGCCCTTTTATTATAATTTAATTCAGTTAGAAATCAGTAAAAAATTCCTGTATATTTTAAAATTGAGAAATATTCCTCAAAATAAATAATTAAAAATGGAAGATATGTGTTAACACTAATATATAGTAGTGCGAGTGCCATAGCTACAGCAATGGTTAAAGGTTAATTTATAATCTTTCTGATAGGTGTATGATAACAGTATAAAAAAATCTGGCACTGGCCATGGTGGTATGCATCTGTCCTTTCAGGTTCTTAAGAGGCTGAGGCAGGAAGATTGCTTGAGTCCAGTTCAAGGATAGTTGGAAAAAATAGTGACACCTTGTCTCAAAAAAAAAAAAAACCATGATTTTAAAAGAGAAAATTAAGTACATGATATACATAAGAAAATGAAATAATACAACATCAGATTGTAAAAGCAGTAAGTGAAATGAAAAGTTATACTGACAGATACAAAATTGACATCATCTAGCTATGCTGATCAAGGGCAAAATAAAGACAAGATTCAGATTTTTCACCTTTGAGAATGACAGACATGTTATCATTACCAATTACACAGATTTTTAAAAAAATATCAGAGTGAAAAAAATATCAGAGGGCAACAGCAAGCAGAAACACTGAAACATCACTCAGGATTTGGAGGCAGATTTATTTAACTTCGGATGGGCACTGACAAGGAATCAGTCATCCTTAAAAATGTCAGGCCTCAAAGGCTCAGGGAGGGAGATTTTATGGGGTCTCTAAAGGGGGAGTTACAGAGGTAGAGTACTTGGCTGTCTTTGATTGGTTCTTACAATGTGCATCATAGTGACCAGCTATACATCACACTGATCAGCCATTTCTAAGAAACAAAAGCAAAAGGAACTGTAACAGGAACTATCACCTGGGTAACTAACAGTCTGGTTGGGAGGGCATTTTGTGCTACAAGAGCATATTATGAACTTTGTGTTAATACAATTAACAATGTAAATAAAATGGGCCAACTCCTTGAAAGAAATTACCAAAGCTCAAGTAACAAGAAATACATAACCTGAGTAGCCCCATATCTATTAAAGAAATGGTATTGTGATTAGAAACCTTCCTAGAGAGAATTAAAAATGTATTTCCTGACTGGGATGAAGGTACACACCTGTAATCTCAGCACTTTGGGAGACTGATGCAAGATCACCAGTTTGAGTCTAACCTAGGCAACCTGGAAATTTAACAAGACCCAGTTTCAAAATTTAAAAATAAGATCTGGGAATGGGGGTATCTCAGTGTGAAGGCCCTAGATTCAATTCTTGAAACTGAATAGGTATATTTTTTCTTGTTTTGAATTTCAAATTGAACTTCCATCTAATACTGACTTTTAACGTTAATCTCACTGCCCCAGCCTACCCTGACCTTTGCCTTGAATTTGAAACTGATCTTGACAATGAGTCTGGTCTAGCTTCTGACCAATCTTCACCATGAACTTGACACTGAACCCACCCACAGTCTGATCTTTATCTGACCTTGAATTAACCCTGATTCTTACACTAACTTGACTTTAAATATTGTTTTAACCCCACCTTTAATGTTGAAGTCATAATCTTGCTTTCATTGTGGTCTTTATTTTTAGTTTGTGTGTGACAGGGTCTTTGCAGTTTGGGCTGATGTTGTACTCACTATGTAGCCCAGGCTGGCCTTGAACTCACAGTGATCCTCCTGTCTCAGCCTCTTGAGTGCTGGGATTACATTCATGTGCCACCATATATGAATGAATATGTTGCTTTGTATGGTGCTGTGGTTTGATTATGACTTCAGTGTGTTCTTGAGAGCCTTCATGTGCTGGAAACTTGGTTGCCAGTGTGATTCGTGTTGAGGTGGTGGAATCTTTAAGAAGCAGTGCCTTGTGGAAGGTGGCTAGGTCCCTGGGAATGCCATCTTTAGGAGGGATCAGTGCAGTTCTTATGAGACCCTTCTTGGTTCCCAAGAAAGCAAGTTGTTACAAAGGAGGGAGCCTGGCCTCTAAACGCCTCTGGCTTCTTGTCTTACCATGTGATCTCTTCCACATGTGCTCTCACCGCAGTGCCATCCACCACGGGGTCCTCACCAGAAGGACTAACAGATGGTGCCACCAATCTTGGGCTTTTAGAATCTAAAACTGTGAGCTAAATGAACTTTTTGCCTCTAGAGTACCTAGTCTGAGGAATTTTACTATAGTAGTAGAAAATGACTGATACACATGGCAAAAGAGAGTTTGCAGATATGACGAAGAATATAATTGATTTCAAGATTTTGGAATAGTATCTTGGATTATGCAGGTAACCCCAATCTAATCATATGCAAGAGCTTTTCTTGGTTCCTTGAAAGTAAGAGATGGAAAGGAAGAAAAAGTGAACTGGTCTAATTTCTGGCTTGGAAGATGGAGCTATGGCCATACAAGCCAGGGATCCCAGGTGGGCTTTAGAAGCTAGGGATGGTTCACCACTGACAGCCAGAAAGAAAATGAAAATTCCATTCTTTAAATCTACAAGAAATTGAATTGTGCCAAAAATTATAATATGCAAGTAAACAAATGCTTTCTTGCAGGCAGTAGTAAGGAATGAATCCCAGCTGCTACATTCATTTGATCCTAGTGAGATTTAAAGCAGACTTCTGATCTATAGAACTATAAGATAAGAATAATATGTTTAAACCACTAAGTTTACATGTGTGATATGTTAAGGCAGCAGTAGAAACATATACATATTTATAATTTTTTTTAGCACTGAGGATTAAACCCAGAGCTTTCACTCTGATCTACATTCTCAGCCCCTCCTTTTTTCTTACCTTTTATTTTGCTAACTTGCCAAGTATGTTGCTAAGTTGTTGTGGCTGGACTAGACCTTGTAATCCTCTTGCCATGACCTCCCTGAGTGCTAGGATTATAGGTGCACATCATCACACCCAGATATCTCGACTTTCAATTAACCTTGAACTTGACACTTAATCTCATGCTCACCCTGGAACCTTACTTGAACTTAACCTATTTTCTTATGCACCACACTTAGAACTGCCTTAACATAAACAAATCTACCTGCACAGGAACACATAGAATATACGTAGCAAGGAGATTTCAATGGGACTGATGAGGATTAAAGGGCCTCCATAAGATTTGAGTTATCTACTTGGGGACAGTAATTGCTGCGCTTCAGTTTGGTCTAAAATTCCACTAGAACACTCCCCAACAGTGGACCCTTCTCCCAAAATACTTGCCCCCACAAACTGCACTAGCCACAACTCTCAAATTGAGAGGAGAGTTCTTTTGCTAGTTCCCCAGTGTTAATAACAGCAAGATCATTAAAGGGGGAGGAGTAGGAACAGCATACTGTACAAGAGGCCCCACCTCTGAATGTGAGACTTTTGAGGGATATTTCAGATTTAAACCATAACAGAGGTATGTCGCTGGCCATGACTTGGAAGGGTGCATTCTGGTCTCTGGTTTTTCCCTTCTCTCCCTGCTTCCTGGCTGACATGGGTTAAACATTTCCTCTGACATGACCTTCTGCAAGGATAAGCTGAGGTGAGTCATTATTTCAGTTCTGTTTTTCATAGCTCTGCAGGACTCTTTAGGGTTTGAGGGACAACTTGGTTCCCATGAGATAGATGCTTGTTCTTACTTGGGAGCTGGGTGGGTGCCTTGGTTTCTGTTATGGTTGATACATTGTATCAACTTGTGAGGTTTGGAAGTTTGACTAGGGGATTCAGCAGGGAGCCAGGATCCTTACTTTGTAAATATCCTCATCCTGTACCAGAGGAGGGCACAGAGATTTTGTGAATGCTACACCTGCTCTGGAGCAGGGGTGGGGGCTGGGGATGGCCTGTATACAATATAAGGGAGGAAAAGAGGCTTGTTCCCTCCTTTTTGCTCTGGCTGCATTTGCTAGCTGCTGCCTTGAAATGTTGCCCTGGTGCCATGCCACCCTGCTTTGGAGCCAGCTGATTATGGACTGAAACCTCCAGAAACTATAATCTAAATAAACCTTTCCTTCCTTCATTTTGGGTGTTGGGTGGTTTTGTCCCAGCAATGAGAGAAAAGTAACCAAGACAGTTTCCATGATTGCTCCTGCTTGTGTGGAGGGGTGTTCTCGTCATGGGGTGGTGTAGAAGCCTCTGCTTTTCCTGGAACCCAAGGGATTGTATTTTCAGAGATTTCTAGGCATCACTCTGAAACTGGATGTTGTAAAATCTGTCAGTTGTGTCCCTGCAAACCCTGAAAATTAGTTACTTTTTTTGGTGTCCTCAGTCATGAAGAGCGTGAGAGAGACTAGGTAAACTAAGAGCTAATAAATCTTGTTTTGCCAACTTTTCCTATGTACAAAGCTGAGCAAGAATCTGACTGGTTTCAAGGTAATAATGAAGTAAAAAAGATTGAGTTTCCTTGTTTCTTTTTCTATTTATCATTATTTCTTCTAGCTTACCTCAAACCAGTATGAATTTGGGATAATATAAATGCTATAAATTAATAGTCCTATGCATCAGTATAAATTCTTGTAAAGAATGGCCTGCTAGAAACTCTGGCCTCCAAAGATATTTTAGAGACATGAAACTTCGTGAGTCTTCTAATCTGGATTAAGTATCATTTATTCCTAACTTCAAAATTCTTTCTGGAGAACACAAAAGATGAGTTTTATTCCACCCTGTATGGTTTTATGCATTACTTTTACTTATGAATTGATTCTTTAACTTCCTTTAAACTCATTATGAGAAAGCACATGTGTAATTCTTTTAGTCCTCCTTAATTAGGAGAAAACCTGAGCAACATGGAATATTTCTAATATACAGGAAGGCACATTTTTCTTCTGACAAGACAATTTTACAATCTTCAACCTTGAAATATGATCTTTGGAAACTGAACATTTGCCAATTGTATTCACATCATCACTAATGACTAATGAATTACTGAAACTCATTTTGGCCCTCAAGGTTCTAGGTCCTGTCCCTGTGGATTTGTTGGGCTTTCTTCAAGTGTCAGCTCTGTTGCATTGGAGACTCAGGCCTGCAGCTCTCCCAGGTTGGTACTGCACACTTCTGAGGTCTTGAGAGTTTCCTTATTCCCACAGCTCCACTAGGCACTGCCTTCAAGTGGGGTCTTTCTATAGGCAGTCCACCTTTGGGGCAGATTCCTCCCTGGAACCCTGGGGTATCTGAGATATCCTTTGAAATCTAAATGGAGGAAGCCATGCTCTCACAGCTCTAGTGTTCTGCAAGCCTGCATTCTCTACCTGTCAACCTCAACTGTGCTGTCGTTTCTTTAAAGAAGAGTGGCTCTTTCTCTGTGATGCTGCCTACAATATTCTAGGCTTTGGCGTTTTTTTGTTCATTTATTTTTTCCAACTCTTACTATATCTCTCAATATAATCCAAATCATTTCCCATCAAAAACTCTATTAAAAAACGTGTCTGATTCTACCTTGTCTTACTTCATCACATCTTTAAGTATGTTTGTTTTGGAGTAATGAGATAGAGAATTTTTTTCACGGGAAGTTCTGCATAAAGATTTGAAAATTTGTTACAGTGAGAAAATTATAACTTCTTAGGGGTCTCCATACACCTTTTTCTTTGAGGAGACACTGGATCTTCCAGAAATTCTGCAGTTTTATGGTACAGCTCAGAGGAAAGAGGAAAATTTTCTAAAACCACTTACAGTAGTGAGATATAATAGTGGGGTATAGGGAACAGAGGAAAAATGGGAATCCAATGGAGGTGTCTGGAAAAGTTCAGAGAGAGAGAGAGAGAGGGAGAGGGAGAGGGAGAGGGAGAGAGAGAGAGAGAGAGAGAGAGAAATAGAGAAAGAAGAGAGAAACAGAAAAATAGAAAAAGAAATACAGAAGAGAGAAACAGAGAGAGAAAGAGAGAGAAATTCATAGAAAGGGCTGATGGAAAAAGGATATTACTAAAAAATATCTGGTCAGAAGTTTTTCAGTGAGGAAGATTCTATGTTGAGGCTGTAATCTGGGGCTGAGATTTTTACTTAGGTTATTTTAGTGTTCCTATCAGTGGGATCTGGTAGACACATGTAGTAGTCTGCTCTCTTGAACAAGTTTTGACTTAAACGTATTAAAAAACAGCGGGGTAACTTCCTGCTATCTTCTTACTTACTTTAAAGAATCATTCGTCTTTTTTCTTTTTTTTTTTTTACACTAAGGAAACAATATGATATTTACACATGCAAGTTTGATTTATTTCACTTATGAGTATGGTCTCAAGTTGCATCCATTTACCTATAAAAGTCTCAAGTGTATCCTTTTTTTTAGCTGAGTAGTACTCCATTGTATAAAAATGCCATATATTTTTTATCTATTCCTCTGTTGATGGGCATTTGGGTTGTTTCCAAAATTTAACTATTACAAATTGTACTGCTATAAACATGGGTGCACATATACCACTGTGGCATGATGTTTTCAAAAACTGAAAGAGTAATAAGATCCAAAATATACAGTAGATGTTGTGAAAATGAAAGGGAAAGAAAGTGCTCAAAATGAAAGAACAACTGGGATAGGGGAAAGGAAAAAAGAAAGATGAGAATATATATATATATATATATATATATATATATATATATATATCGGCCAACTATACTACTAATCTCTGTAAGTTCATCAAAAAGAACAGTTTGTGTTTTCATTGTTTGATCATTTTTTCATGCCTAAAACTGAGCAATGCTCTCTGAACAACTGCTTTGAAGATAACAATATGCAATATATTAACTAGTGTTGATTTCCTATTTTTTTGAAATTCTGTATTGTTTTATCCTTTTTGTTTTGTTTTTAACATTCAAAAAAAGCATAAAAAGAATCCTTCCTCTTTATTGTCATACTTATTTGCTTATCCCAATTTAAATATTTGAAGGTCTGTTTTAGTAATGCATGTTTGTGACATATAATAGGTTAATTTTGGGGAATTAGCATATGCGCATAACTAATTATTTTCAATCTTTTTACTCCTCTACTTCCTACTGTCCCTCCTGTTTACTTCCCTTGACCTCTTTCCATATCTTCAAAAAGTCAGCCTTTTCTGTTTCTTACTTCTATCCTTTATTTTACTTTTCTAAAATTATATTTTGGGTTTCTCATATAGAGAAACAATGTGATATTTAACTTTCTGTATCTGACTTCTATTATTTGCTTATAATTATGGTCTCAAATTCTACCAATTTTCCTGTTAATGACATGATTTTTCTTGAAGGCCATTTTTTATGATGTGAAATAAGGAAGAAAAATGGAAGTATATTTTCTCTATCACCTACTGAGATTATGCCATATTCATCTCATAGCATGTCAACATACCAAATAGCAATCATTTTGTCATATAAATGTCAATTAATCATGTTAATTAGTTCAACATTGTTGCCTTTAGAGTTTATGGATTACTTATGGACTTTAGACTCTCAAACAATTCTCTTGGGTATAGAATTAAGGAAAAAACAAGGGCCATTTATATCCTCACAAATTCTGTACTCGTGGGTATTTATACTTGGTTTTATATTTATCCTTTCCTTTTTTGTTTCATTTTACATATGTACTTTTTTTTATCTGGGATCATCATAGAACTTCTGTAGAATATCATTGATTTCTCTTTTTCCCATACTTTTATTTTAAAGAGAATAAAACAATACAAAACAGAGCAAAGCAAATGAGAACAGAACAATGCAACTAACACAGGACTTCACAACAAGACAACAGGAAATCAACAGTGGCTACCATAATGTCTCTTGTTTTCTTCAAAATAGTTGTCCATACCTTCACACACAATACAATCAATCAAAACAAAATAGTATAAAACCAATCAAAACAAAAGAATGAAAGCATTACAGGACTTCAAAACAAGATGATAGGAAATCAACAATGGTTTCCATAATGTCTCTTGTTCTCTTCAAAATAGCTGTCCATACCCTCATACACAATAAAATCAAATAATAGAAAATAGAATAAAACCAATCAAAACAAAAGAATGAGAGCATTACAGGACTTCAAAACCAGATAACAGGAAATGAACAATGGTTGCTATAATGTCTCCTTTTCTTCAAAATAGCTGTTCATACCATGACACATAATAAAATCAAACAAAACAAAACAAAACAAAACCAATTAAACAAAAGAATGAAAGCATTATAGGACTTCAAAACAAGATAATAGGAAACCAGCCATGATTACCATAGTACATCCCCTTATGTTCAAAATAGCTGCCCATACCATCAGAAATAGTAAAATCTAACCAAGACAGAACAGAACCAAACCTACCAAAATTGTGAAAACATTACAAGAGTTCAAGATACAACAATAAGAAATTAACGGTAGTTACCACTTTCTCCTCCCAGGTGTTTCCTCCCTTATCACTTTTATAATATCTATTGTGTTTTTGGATCCCACTAACTCCTTCTGTTTTTTATGCTAGTGTTCACCCCATATGACTTCAAACTGCTTTACCCATGAACATGATCTCCAGTTGCATCCATTTACCTACAAGAACCTCGAGATTATCCTACTTTATAGCTGGGTAGCTTTCCACTGTATGAAAATACTATATCTTTCTTATCTATTCTGTGGTTGATGGGCAAGTTACCCTTGTTTTTTTCAGGTCTCCTGTCATGTGGAACAATTGTTTTCTCCCCTTTGATTTTCAGTCTATGAATTTCCTTTCGAGTTAAATGTGTTTCTTGTGTATAATATATTGATGGATCTTGTTTCTTGATCCATTTTTCCTGTGTTTCTTTTTATTGCTGAATTGGGGCCATCTACATTAATGGTTACAACCAGCATACATTGGTTTGTCTCTGCCATGCTGTGCTCCTGTTGTTGGCCCTCTGATTTTCCCCTTCATTCAACTGTCTTTCCTGTTTGGTGATCCTCCTCTGCTGCTGTTCCTGGAACCATGTTCATCTTTATCTCTCTCTAGAATATCCTTCAGCACTTTCTGTAGGGTTGGTTTGGTGGTAATGAATTCCTTCAGTTGTTCTTTATCATGGAAGTAACATATTTTTTCATCAATTTTGAAAGATAGTTTTGCAGGGTACATCAATCTGGGTTGGAAGTTGTTCTCTTTCAGGATTTGAAACACTTCACTCTAAACTCTTCTTGACTTGATGGTTTGTGTTGAGAAGTCTGTTGTGATTCTGATGGGTTTTCCTTTATAGGTGATCTGTTTCTTTTCTCTAACAGCTTTTAATATGCTGTTCTTGTGCTGAATTTCTGGGACCTTGATTATTATATGTCTGGGTGTAGATTTATTTTGGTTATGGCTAGTTGGAGTTCTAAATGCCTCACTTCTCTGTATACCAGATTCTTTTCCCATGTTTGGGAAGTTTTCTGCTATAACTTCTGTAGATAATCTTTTTATTTCATGTGTGTTGACTCCTGCTTCTTCATTGATACCTATCACTCTTAAATTATTTCTCTCATCTTGCAGCTGTTGAATAGTTATTTCCTAGTTCCTTGTTATTTTTAAAAGATCTTTCATGATTGCTAGCTGCAATCCTGTCTTCAAGGTCTGAAAATCTATCTTTAGCATCTCTCAAGTGATTTTGCCAGCTTTCGATCAACTTTTTATTTCCTGGGTATCTTTTTTTAAAATTTTATTTTAAAGAGGATAAAATGGAATAAAAGCAATCAAAACAAACCAGTGTAAGTGATACAGCATTTCAAAACATTACAAAATCAACAATAGTTGCCATAATGCCTTTTGATATCTTCAAAATAGCTGCAGATAACTTCAAATGTAGTAAAAATCAAACAGAACTTAATAGAATAGAAATGATAAAAATAAGACAATGAATGCAATTAAAGACTTCAAAACAAGCCAATAGTTAATCCAAAATTACCACCATAATATATCTTGCTGCTCCTGCCATCGAATTTAACATAAACAAAACAAAAGGGAGTAAAAGCCAACCCAGCAAAACAATGGAAACGATATAGGACTTCAAAACAAGACCATAGGGAATCAACAATGGCTACAACCCTCAGAAGGAGATCCCCCTAGTTACCACACTGTGCATTGCTATCCTCCGAACAGATGATCAAACCACAGGCCCTAGACCTGCATTGTCAGTGAAACACCAAAGCACCACAGGCATCCAATTGCATTTCACCTCAATAGCTACCATCTTAGCCTGTGTTTCTCCAGATAACCTGGTCACTTATGGCAGGCGGGCGGGGTGGGGTGGGGTGGTACTTCTTGTTTGCCAGTCTGTGTGCCAGAAGGGGCTGGGGTCTGGCTGTTCCTAGTCTGGCAGTGGCCAGTGCATGGCTTCCTGGATATCTTTTTGAATCAGTTTCATGCAATGTAATTCCTTCCTATATTGTTCATTCAAGGTTTCCATCATTTTCTTATGCTCCTCTTTTTTATCTTTGTCTTCTTTAGATATGCTGAGCAATTCTTTCATTGTTTTTCATTTCTTCTTTTACCTGAGTCATTATTTCTGATCTGATTACTTTTATAGTCTCATGAAGTTGTTTCTTTACTTCAGTTGTTATCTTCTCAGAGATTTCAGGTGTATGACTTCCATTTTCTTCCATGACTATATCTCCCAGACTTGTTCTGCATGGGCTGGAGGTCTGAGATTGCCTTTTGCTCCTTGGTCTTGTCATTCTCCTGGGTTCCTCCCAACAAGCTGTTGTGAGGTCCCAGGCACTTCACACACTGGCTGCCCCTCCGAGGTGTAGGAGAATGGGACAGGCACCTGGGTTCCTCAGACTCCCAGTTTACAGGGAGGTAGCAGGGTGTGGGGCAGGCTTCTCCAGAAGGGTGTGTGGTGGTGGGGTTGCTTCCCTCAGCCTGCGTGTCTACACTGGTACTCTCCTGATGGTGGCAAGCACACAGGGGTGTGTTTGTCTGATTCTTCTGGTGGGTGATGGCTGCCCAAAGGAAGCAAGGTCCTCCAAGGGTGACCTGTGGGTACACAGGGCTTACCTGGCTGCATGTCCCTGCTCCTGCTGGCTGCCCATGAGAAGTAGCTTTCTATTGTCGGTGGCTGGCAGGCGAAGGCAGATCTGCTCATTCTCTCTGCCTGCGCTGGCTGCCTGCAGGAAGCACCATCCTGTGGTGGTGGACCGCAGGCAAAGGTGGATCTGCTGGTTTTCTCTGCCTGCGCTGCCTGCCCACAGGAGGCAGCCTTCCTGTGGTGGGGTTGGCAGGTGGAGGTGGCCTTACTGATTTCTTTAAATGCTTATCTGCTTTTTTTTTTTTTCCCATAAAGTACAGGACTATTCCAGACTATTTATCTAGAATTTCATACTTTAAAAATATATGAATCTTCATGCCAAAATTCTCTTCAGAATCCTTGGTCATATTTAACTTTTCACTAAAATTATTAAATATCCTGTTTTATAAAGCATATGGTACATGCTCAGCAGTTTTTTCTTTCTGTATTACAGACTCCAAAATGGCATTGTCACTTCCTGTCACATCCAATTACCAACCACATTTCCCTTGTTTCTCAGAATTGGGTCTGGAGCCTTAGTTCCCTTTGTGGCTTCCTGTGCCTCTAGGAGATGGAGTTACCAGCAAGGCAAGTAAAAAATGAGCCTGACACTTAGTTTTCAACAGAAAGAGGCTTTTGGAAGCTGTTGATGTCATTAGTATAATTGAACTCTACCATGAAATTTTAATTTCAGTTAAAACTGACTTTCACCTAGCTTGGTGCTGATTGGAATATGTCCACAGCCATTTCATTTGTATTCTCTCTCTTTTTTTTTTTTTCGACACCGGGGATTGAACTCAGGACCTTGCACTTGCCAGGCAGGCGCTTAGGCCGCTGAGCTAGATCCCCGGCCCTGTACTCTCTCTTTTTATCCTACTAAATATTTTCTATTTTGTGTGCTTTATCGGAATCATGGATTTCCAGATGGGGCTTTACCAATTTACTCTGGAGAGTTTCTATTTCTCTGGTTCCTTTCTCGTGCATTTGCTTTGCATTAAATAAAGTATGCTTTTTTAATTTTAGGTTATAAGTTTCACCTCTGTAAGTATCGGGCTGTGTTTACTGTACCCTATTACAGTTACTTGATTTATTTTCTATTCCTCGTACTTTCAAATATAACAATTACAGGTTTGTTAGAATATTATTAATCACTAGGTTTAAAGATATATTATTGTATTATTTAAGTTAAGAATGCTATCAGACACACCACCAAATCTCAGTTGCTTAATGTAACACAGATTTAATTCTCTGTCCTGCAAAGTTCAGTGAAGATGTTTCTGCTCAGTGTGCAGCAGTTCATGTGGTCTTTTGGAGACCAAGCATTTTTATCTTGTGGCTCTGTCCTCTTCTCTATTCTTAGAAGAACCCTTTCTAGTTAGCTGGTAGATAAGGAAAGGCAGAGAAAGGGCAGAGAGAATGAAGGATGATTTTAACGGGCCGGATATAGAGGTGGATGTAGTAATTACTTTTTATTGACCCAAACTCAGTCATGTGGTTCCACCGAGCTAAAAGAAAGGTGCGGAAACGTGGACTGGCTGTGGACCTATGAGGAAGGATAAATCAATTTGGCAAACAGCTAGTAAGTCTCTCCTGTGATAATTTAGTTATTTAAATTATAAAACTTGTTCAGAGTTCTACTTTTGCTTTGAGGTATTCTCTGGGGTGGGCTTTCAAGTTTCCCCTTCATGCTTGAACTAAATCACAGTCATTATGGTCTCCTTATTTTCTAATTTTGCCACCTTACAGAGTGCCACTAGATGTATTTTAAAATACTGTTTTCCTCATATCCCTTTTCGGTCTTTACTCAATGCCCTGATCTCCATGATTTCTCCATAATTTGGCTGTGTCTTATTTCTGCAATATCTCCCATTAATCCTTTCCAGACCATGCATCAAAAGGTAAGGCGGTAGTATTTGGCCTGGAATCTAAAAATCTGAATCATATGGTAATAGTGTTATCACTTAATCCCAATCTATGATACAATGGAAAGAAAATGGTATTTTAGTGTTTTGACCTTCAGATTCATTATTTTATATAATCTCAATTTGCATGTGTGTATATAATTCATTTTCTTTTCCTCTGGAAAGTATGTATGTGCTACACAGCTGTGCACACACCTACTGGCTTTGGGATTTCATTCTTGTTATTAACAAATAATATATGTCCCTGTGGTTTAACACAAACACCAAAATATCTTTATATTTGCTACATTGAAAATTTATTCACTTCTCTCATTTTCCAGGAATCTTGGTTCTCATGTAATTAAATAGCATATAAACCCTTATAAGCCTAAAGTAGAAATCAATCTCTATGAGTGCCTTTTAGCTGAGCTTCAGGAAGATTCTTAGTGATGTTTGGTCATTTCAGCCCCAGTAATGAGATACTGCAATTCTTTAGCTGTTATACATTTGTCTTCAAATATCTTTCCTTTGGTCACCTTGTTGTCATAAAAACTTCCAATACACAGAAGGGTAGAAGAAATTGTACTGTCAATATCCACAGCCTAGATTTACCAAAGTGTGCATATTTTTTTGCCAACGTATCTTAAAGTAAGTTATAATTAGTTGATTTTTACACAATGCCATAAAAATATGAAATTATGTATCATCAAGTGACAGAAGAGTTGGAAGATATCTAAAGATATTATAGGTTTTTTCTTTAAAAAAAAATCTGATGCAGCTCAAATCACTGAAGACTTTGTCTATTTTACCCATTGAAACATCTGTAAACAATTTCTTTTCTGTTTCAAATACATAGTTGTCTTGTACTAACATTTTTTGACAACCATGTCCTCTACATTTTTTCAATTTCTTAACTAGTTTTCTGGAAAATTTTACATAATTCCAAATTTATTTGGGTTCAATTCTTTTTTTGTATCTTAAAGAGAATAAAACAAAAGAAGACAAAACAAAATGAAACAGAACAAAGCAGATCTGAACAGAACAATGCAAGCAATGCAGGACTTCAAAACAAGACAATAGGAAATCAACAGTGGCTACTATAGTGACTCTTGTTTTCTTCGCTGGGTTCAACTCTTATTCTAACATACAGCAGCAATGTTTGTGCGATATAAGATTGAAAGAATAAATGCTTTGGTCTTCATTTTTTTCTGTCTTTTTACTTTTGCACCAGTTTTGGCTTACTTTGTTTCTTTCCTAGAAAAAAAGACCATGGATAGTTTAATATCCACTTATACAGTTAGTTTGCTCTTGTTTCTGCTAAGAGAATCATAGGTGCTCTTCTTGATAATCTCCATGAGCTTTTGGCATTAATAAAATTACCTAATGCCAATCTTATGAATGAGAAAAATATAGTTTTTTAAGTAATGAAAACCTTGGAATTTTTACTCTACTTTCCCAAAGAACAACAAATTATCTCCTAAACCATAGATACAATTCAGCTGAAAATTTAAATTCAGCAAAAAGCTCCAAAGAGTTGGAGACTTAGGCCATAAGTTTAGTTGTTGCTGTTACCACCATCTGAATCTCTTTCCCCCTCTCTCCCTCTTCCCTCCTACTTCCCCTTTCCCGTCCCCTTCCCCTCTCTTTTTCTCCCTATCTCTCTCCCTCTTCCTCTCTCTCCTCCTCCCTCTTTCTCTCCTCCCCTACTCCCTCTTCCCCCTCCCATCCCCCTCCCTTTTACTCTCTTCCCCCCACATATAGTAAAGATGATAATTCAGAGTGGCTTTACTCCATGCCTAAGTAAGAACTTTTGTGGTTATTATCAGAATGAAATGATTTGTCTTTCTAAATGTAAATCCTTCAAGACTTTAAACTTCTGTTTAACCAATGATTACATAAAAATTCTACCAGCATTGTTATTTAACACATTCTATTAATACATCTAGGGATTTTTTTTTAACTGGCTTATGTAATCCTTCTTCTTTTGAGCATAATTTCTTACTTCACTCAGTCTAAAAGCCTTCATCCTTTTTTGTTTCTAAGAATATTCAGTTTATCTTTAAACATATGGATTTGAATATATGGTTTCCCAAATATTGATAAGAAATGCCTAACTGAAAAAAAAATGATCTAAGTACTACTATGAATGTCAAGGTACTATCATTAAAAGACTAGTTTGCGA
>RJWT010020235.1:0-18051 GCA_004365215.1 Cuniculus paca
GACTTTTCAGTCAAAGTAGAAAAAACAGTGCCCCATGTGACAGGGAACCAGAAAAAAATAGGGGCAGCTTGCCCATCAACTGCAGAATGAATAAGAAAGATACGGCATTTTTATACAATGGAAAGCTACTTAGCTATAAAGAAGGATAACCTAAAGGCTCTTGTAGGTAAATGGATGCAACTTGAGATCATGCTGATGGGTGAAATGGTTCAGAGTCACACAGGTGAACATTATGTTCACTTATAAAAAACTAGTATAAAAAACTGAAGGAGTTAGTGGGATCCAAAATGCACAATAGATATTGTGAAAGCAAAAGGGGAGGAAACATCTAAAAAGGGAAGATTAATTTCCTAATATCTTCTTTTGAAGCCTTGTGCTGTTTCCATTGTTCTGTTTAGTTTGGTTTTATTCTGTTTTGATTTTAATATATCTGATGGTATGGGCAGCTATTTCAAAGATTACAAGATATATTATGGTAGCCATTGTTGATTCCATATTACCTTGTTTTGAAGCCCTGTATTGCTTTCATTGTTTTGTTTTGATTGGTTTTATACTGTTTTGTTTTGCTTGATTTTATTACGTCTGTTGGTATAGGTAGCTACTTTCAAGATAACAAGAGGCATTATGGTAACCATTGTTGATTTCCTATTATCTTGTTTTGAATTCCTGTATCACATTCACTGCTTTGTTTTGATCAACTCTATTCTGTTTTATTTTGTTTGGTTTTATTCTGTTCAAATTAAAAATTAAAAAAAAAGTAAAGTTCTGTGTGCCACTGAGAATGTGTGTTCTGTTGTAGTAGGGTAGAATGCGCTACAGATATCTATTAAGTCCATTTGTTCAAAGGTACACTTCAACTCTAATATTTCTTTGTTGAGTTTTTTTGTTTATTTGTCTCTTTGTGAAAGTGAGAAACTGAGGTCACCCACAATGATTGTGTAGGCATTTATTTGATTTTTTATGTCCAGTAGTCTTTGTTTTATAAATTTAGATGCCCTAATATTTGGTGCATATATATTTACAATTGTTATCTTTCTGTTGAATTGTTCCTTTAACTAATTTGTAATGACCTTCTTTGCCACTTCTGGTTGGTTTTAGCTAGAAGTTTACTTTATCTGAAATAAAATTGCTGTCTCTGCTTGCTGTCAGAGTCTTGGTACATGAAATACTGTTTTCCATCCTTTTCATATTTAGCTCATGAATTTCCTTTTGGATTACAAGAGTGTCTTTAGTGCAACAGATTGGATTCTGTTTTTTGATCCAGTCTGCTATTCTATGTCCTTTAATTGGGGAGTTGAGGCCATTTAGTTGAGCATTATTACTGAAAGTTATTGATTTATTCCTGCCATGTCCATTTTCTGTTGTTGACTCCTTTATTTTTCTTTTCTTGTTTAACTACTTTCCCTGACTGATGTATTCAGTCCTTCTGATTTTTTGGCTTTGTTTGCTTCATTGTCTCTGCCTAGGATATTGTCAAGTATTTTTTGAAGCACTGGCTTAGTGTTCACATGTCCCTTAAGGTATTCTTTGTCATGAAATGTCTTTATTTTTCCATCAATTTTGAAAGTTTTGCAGGATATATTAGTCTAGGTTTGAAGTTGTTTTCTTTTAAGGCTTGAAACACTTCACTCCAAGCTGTCCTGGCCTTTAGAGCTTGTGTTGATACGACTGCTATAATCCTAGTGATATTAACTTTATATGTGATTTTTTGCTTTTCTCTGACAAATTTTAAGATTATCTTTGTTGGATATATGGGATTTTCACTGTTATGTGTTATGGGACGTGAACCTTACGATATTATTATCCTGGTTTTATACATGAGAAAATGGATGCAAAGATGTTAAATTAAAAACTTGCTAAACTCTTGAGTGGTAGAACTGGAATGCTAAGCTAAATGTATCTTTTTCCTATGTCTCTACTCTTAACCATTATACTCTACTGTAACCAGTTTTCAGAAACCTATCAATTATGTGAAGCAAGGTAAAACTACATCAAACATGATGACAAGTATCACTCTCTTGCTGGAGCAAGGTCCATGTAGGAACAGGGGATTCATTCACCTGCTGTATGCACAAAGCACAGTGCCTGGCACATTACTGGACTGCAGATAGCTGTGGAATGAATGAGCAGTTACATGGTGGCTCTTAGATCTGTGATTCTTTGCACTGCTTGCACATAAGATAACAAGATACGTTATGGTACACATTGTTGGTTTTCTAATATCCTGTCTTGAAGTTCTGTTTTGTTTTGATTGACTTTGTTCTGTTTTATTTTGTTGTTTTATTCTCTTTAAAATAAAAAAAAAGTGAAAAAAAATTTTGAAACATTCACATGTTAAAAACTTGCCCCATTCCTACCTAGTGTCAGAACCTGGGCAAGCATATAATTTTAAGTATCTACAGGTTTTCCTTACCAGTGGTTCTCTTACTTGGACATGCATCAGCATTAGCCTAGGAACTTACAAAGACACAAACTTCTTGACCCCACTCCCAGAATTTCTATTCACTAGGCTAGGGTAGAGCTCTGAGAATCTGCAGTTCTTTCCCAGTAATATTGATGCTGCTGGCGTGTAGGTCACACTGAATGCTTCTGTCCTACAGGATTGGCTGTAAGAGACTAGATCCAAACATTTTTCATAGGACTTAGAAGTTGTCGGCAGACAGGCCTGAGTAAACCTTAGTTCTTGCAGGCAATGCAAGCTTCATGAGTAGTCTCAGAACTCACATTCCTATTCACCTCGTTGTTTTCAAAGTTTCTTTGAACAATGGCCTATTTTTTAAAAATCACCTAGAGAAAAGCACTTCTTTGTTCAATTTGACTTTAAACTGTTTGGGCCCATGACCAGTTTGTACCCTTGCAAAAGATGTCTTCGGGGGTCCTGCCTTGCAGAGACGTCCTCCAGTTGTTCAGCTCTATCCTGGACCAGCAGACCTGGCAACAGGAACATTGACAGCCTGCTTCTGGTATTACTGAAAGGATCAAAGTTCCTGGTTTGATATCTACTGTTTGATTATTTAAGAAATTATCAGACAGACTGATAAATATGTTTCCATTGCCTGTAGCTACAACCCATAGAAACTAACAACAGGTCTTAAGTACTAATGAACACTGGGCTTTGGATGAAAAAAATAAGCATTTATAGCTAGGCGATTGACCTTGGCCCTACTAGTATTTGGTTTGGTTTTTTAGAATAACTTCTATCACAGCCCTGTTCCTTTCATACCATTTATTTTATATATTTTAAATTGTTTGGAGAGGAGTTGCTACAGTTTTACAGTGGTGTTTTTTCTCCTCCTGTTAGGTCCCTCTGCAATGCAATCAGCATTTACTACCTCACCTGCAGCAACTGTTCAGAAAACTGCACTGATGTTCTGTTTAGTAACAAGATTACCTTTTTAATGGACCTTCTGACACACCAGTTGACGGTATGTAACCTGACTGCCCCAACTTAGAAGTAGTTAGGGTTTGAGAAATATTCCCAATGGAGAAAACTAAAAGATTAAAAGAAGAAAAATGTTGGATGGGTAAAAATAAGGACAAGCAGAGAAACTTCTAAAGTATTTGAAGATTTTTCTATCGGATTTGCCTAAGCGCCAGTGTTCAATGGATAACAGACATGTAACACTTGCTGAGAACACAAGTTGACATGGGTAAACATGGCATTGGGAGCAGATGGACCCAGTGCCAAACCTCTAAAGCCACAGGAATGAGTGCTGTAGAAAGAAGAAAGCCGGGAAGGCCTCATAACCTCACCAACTTAGTTAAAAGGGTCAGGATTTTTTATGACTATTTAGATTTTTTTTTTAATTAAGAAACTCCTCTATCAGAAAGGGACAACCCTGTTGTATTTTTGAAATGGAAACAAGCAGACATTTGTCTCCTCTAAAATTTTACTTCAGTTCACAGATGTTGAAAGAAGTAAGCTCAATGTAATATCCAAAGGTTTAGGTCTGTCAATTGCAGTCTCCAGAACAGAGCACTGAGGCCAGAAGTTTCCTGGGGAAGTTTCTGAGCCCCTGAGGTATTGGCCCAACATCACTCTCAAGCTACAAATTTACAACACAGGAGATTTGTTTTTCAGAACTGATTTACTTTTACTCCGCACACAGTTGTAATAGTTCTTCCTTGAACTCTATGCTTTTTGCTCCATTTCTTACTCCCATCAATTCCTATATATTTTGCAGTCCTTACCTGAGGCACTGTGACACTTTCTTAATGAAATCTTCCCCAGCCTGACTCTTTCCCCAAGTCCAGGTTAAAAATACTTCTTATGTGACTCTAGCCATTACATCTTTTGCAGAAGTGATTACATTGAATCGTAATTATTTACTTGTCCATTTTCCACTAGCCATAAGTTGATGAGGACAGCAGGTAACTCATCACTGTCTCTGAGCTTCTAACTCAGGATCTGGCACGAAGTGGGTTCAGTACATCATTGAATGAACATAGTATGCATGAGTAAATTAATCCTCCACATCACAAGCTGAAGAATCAGAACAATGATCATGAAGCCCTTAGAGGCAGGCAGTGACAGTGAGAGGGCACAGCCATACAGGAAAATAGAGATGTGGCTCAGAGTTGTCACACAGCATGGCAACAGCTACAGAGATGATAGCGAGCCATGGGCTAGATTATATGTGCTTTTAGTCACAAAAGAAGTCATGAGAATATGGGTAAGACTTGTTAGCAAAAATGCTTCAGAAATCATTGAAAGATAGATAGCACAAGGAGTAAAAGTTAATGTTGGTTTTTGGCTTTATGCTTGTTATTTTGATTTACATTGCCTCATTTAGCTTTCAAAACAGCCTTGTAAAGTCATTGTTATCCTATTTCACAGATAAGGAAACTTAGTCCCTGAGAGGTTGAGTTTCCCAAAGCAACATGTGAGTCATAGAGCCAATAGTCAAACTGGGGACAGTCTATGTAATGACTGGTATTTTTATTTTAATTTGGAATCAAGAGACCAGAACAAAAATGAGGAACTGTCACAGTATGGAGGAGAATAAGGACACGTAAGAATTAAATATAATATGAGATCCTGGACCGAAAAAACAACATTAGAAGGAAAATTGGGAAATTCAAGTAAGGTCCATAAAATAGTTAATTTTATCAGCCTAATGTTAATTGTCTTTCAGTAAGTGTACTTTGGTTTTGTAAAATGTTAACCACAAGGACACCAAGTGAAGGGAACTTTCTACTATTTTTTATAATATATTTGTTGGTGTAAAATCATTTCAAATCAAGAATGAAAAACAGACTCAAACCATGCCCTTCCACTGTTCCACACTGCATCATCAGAAGGATTTACTCTGAAACTTACTCTCTGTTGGTAATGGGAGAAGAGGTTTTACTTTGACCAGAGCAGATAACTTTACAATAAATAGCATTTAAAATGTAAAGGAATGAGCATGATGGCTTATAGAAAAAGTATTGTCTTTTTTTAGTTTTGGAAAACACAATTCTTATGAAAGAAATCATGAGACCATTTATTTATTCTCTCATTTAATAATGATTACATGCCTACTATCTCCAGTTGCAGAGAAGCACAGACTGTAATCCCAAACTTCCAGGAAATCCCCACAGAGGAGTAGAAGCAGACACATAGATGATGTTGTCTCAACTTGGGCTGCTGTAACAGCATACTATGGACTGGCTAGGCTGCATTCAATAGGAATTTATTTCTCATAGTCCTGAAAGCTGGAAGCCCAGGCTACAGATGCCTGTGTGGTCCTCCTGTGGGTTCTCTCATGGACTGCAGACCTCTGCCTTCCTCCTGCATTTTCACATGGCCCAGCAGAATCATCTCACTCTTGGCCTCTTCTTAAAGGATGCTAATCCTACTCATGAGGTCACCATCTCATAACCTGGTTACTCAAAGCACTGCCTTCACATAGCAGCACATTGGGGATTAAATGTCAGCATTTGGGTTTGGAGGGATACAAACATCCAGTCCATAACATATGCACTCCATGGTGTAATGACAGCCTGCACAGATGCCTTGGGCACACAGAGGAGGATGTTCTGTGGTTCTGAGTGGGTTGTCACAACCAGTCACATGCCAAGAACGTGTATATACCTTGATTATTTTCCTCTTCCTTGAAACCCCTAGTTTCCTTTGAAAAATATATTCCCTTGCTTTTGACCTCAAGATTTCTTGACACTCAGAAAAACTTTTAATCTCTCAGTCAAGGATTTTACCACATTCTATGTTTATTCTACTCTGTGCATTTTGCTCATTTTGGAACAGGGATCCAGGGACATTTGTTTGCCAAACACATTTCCTCCCTCCTTTCCTTATATATGGCACTTCCTGGTGTTTTCAGTTCCGTTTTGACGCAGTGTTCTGTAGCCATCAGTTGTAATGTTGTTGTGACTGAGTCTGTGGCACAGGAGAATGTGTCCTGGCTTTTCATGGCTGGTGATAGTCATTTTATGTTTTTGGAAATCACTTGAATACATTTTCATTTTTCGTGCTAGCTGATTTTAAGGTACATGTTACTGAAATATGGACCACTGACTTGTTAGTTCCCTTTGAATAAAGGATAAAAAAAATCATCAACACATTTTTCAGAAAAAATAGAAGAAAAGCATAAAAGAAGCTAATAACTACCTGGCAAGTGCAAGGTCATGAGTTTGATTCCTGGTATCCCCAAAAAAACTAATAAATTGGGATCTGGAAGAACTGATTATCAGGTACTTCAGCCTTTCTGTTTCTTGGAAAATCTAGAAGCTTAGAAGACATTTTTCTTCCAATCTAACTGCCTTGGGTTTGTTTTAGCACTCTGGAATTTCATTTCAGTTTGCTGTTCAGATGCCATGACTACAGAGGTGAATGTAACAGTGTTCCTTTACTGGAGAAGCTCACAGTCAAAAAGCAGAGAGATTGCACACATAAATATCCTAGACAAGCTGTGGACAGTTCTGTATTGTCATCAGAGCTGGAGCAGCCCAGGCAACCTAGTAGAGTACCTAGCACACAATAGATGCTCGTTAAACACTTGATGAATGAATTAATGAATGAATGAACAGATTCTTGGGGGCTGAGTCAGGTTTGCAGAAGATACTGGGTTTGATTAACTTGAATATGAATAGAACTTTGACAATTCTGGGTTTATCATTTTCACAAAATATAAATCAACATAAAACTAATTGCAGTATAAAGTAGAATTTTAAGAAGTTCTCAGGAAATTTCTTTAGAGCCCTTCAAAACTAGTTCATTTAGACAGGCTTCCCCTACAAATGGAGGCTAACATCAATGTATTATGTTCCACAAATCATAAAAGCTTTAAAATACATTACAGCAGATTTCTTACTTCACTCATGAATTATTAAGGATTTTCTCTAGGCCTGTGTCATTCCAGTGCATACAACAGCAGACCTGTAGCCTCAGGAAGTTTCCTTAAGGAGATCAGACATGCACATTGGAAAGCAATAAAAGGCCAATGAAAAGAGTAAGATGGCAAAATAGGAAGGTAGCCTCAGTTCTCATCTCCCCAGTTGATACTGACTTAACAATCCACTGGCCCGCATACCTTTTATGAGAACTTCAGAAACCAGTTATAAAGTTGCAGTAATCCAGGCAAGCTCAAGGCCAAAAATGACCACATTGAAATGGTTAAGAATAGCTGTTTTACTTTGCCTTTGATTATGCATCCTTGCAGACCAGCACAGCTTTGTGCTGAGGGAGGATGCCCTATCTCACAGCGTCTTGCGATGAGGATGTGGCAGGGGGTGAAGTAGGAAGAGAAAACTGGAAGATGGAGCCAGCGTTTCAGCTTCTTAGAGTGCTACCTGCCTAACTGTAGCTCTTATAGAGCTAGCATAGTTTGGATGCCTGGTGGCTACTGAATCCAAACAACAGCAGGGACAGCTTGCTGTAGCACCAGAGGGTCTACAGTACCAACAAGGCCAGTTCAGCTTGGCATGATCTAGAGAAGTCACTCAACTCTGAGCCTCTCCCTCAGAAACAAGAGAAGAATGGAGCGTGTATTCAGTGGCCCAGTTTTTTAGAGAAATATCATGTGACACTCCGTCTGTCTCATTTGTCTTGGGTGCTCACAGAAGACCAGTCTACTTTGGATGCTACTGAGAGCAAAACAGAGCAGGATAACTTGGTCCTGTAGAAGTAGAGAATGCACAGGGCTGCAGACAGACATCAGAGAAAGTAAGAAATTACGGCTTCCTGAAAAAGAAGGCGGCAAGCCCTCTCCACACATATGACCCAGAGTAGTTACATTTACCAAAAAAGTTTCAGAGCCCCCAGAATCTCTAGCCAAGCTGACTGGTGAGGATCTCTCCCTATAGGAAGCTAACTCATAAAGACTAGGAGAGGTGCCTATTTTTTCACAATCCATCAAAAATTGTGAGATACACAAAGAAACAGGGAAACATGGGCCAAATGGGAGAATAGACTAAATCTCTATTAACCAATCCTAAAAAATGGAGGTATGTTGATTACCTGACAAAGAATACAGAACAACTATATAAAAGTACGCTATGAGCTCAAGAAAAGATACCATGAGAAAAATGAGAGTAGCAACAAAGAGAAAATATTTAAAAGAACCAAACAGATTTTGAAACTAAAGAGCATAATAACTGCACTGAAAAATTCACTACAGGGATTAAACAATAGACTTGATTAAGCAGAAGGAGGACTCAGCAAATCCAAAGAAAGGTCATTTGAAATGCTACTGTCAAAGGAACAAAAAGGAAAAATTTAAAAGAATTATAAAAGCAAATAGGACCTATGGGATACCACCCAACAGACCAATGTATGCATTGTGTGGACAGTCCAAAAAGGGAAGTGAGAAAGCTGAAAGTTCACTTAAAGAAGAATCAGCCAAAACCTTCCCATATCTGGGCAAGGTAAATGAGTACCCAGATTTAAGAAGCTCAGAGGATCCCAGAAAAGATGAAATCAAAGAAATACACACAGAAACACATAAAATAAAATTATTAGAAGTCAGGTAGATGAAAACAAGAAGAAAAGTGTGGTTTGTCAAGTCCAAGGGCGCACACATAACAGTATCAGCTACTTTCTCAACAGAAACCCAGCCAGAAGAGAATGACAGGGGAGGGAGGATGGTATCAGTACAGTTCTGATCAGCTCAGAATGGGAGAAATGATAGTCCTCAACAAATGATGTTGGGAAAATAGATATCCACATGCAAAAGAATGAAATTGAATCCCTGTCTTAATACCACACACAGAATGAACTCAAACAGATTAAGCAGTTAAATATAGGGCTTGAAAATGTAAGTTTTAAGTGAATCCCAACCCCCTACAGAATGAGTCACTGCTCTTTAAGCATGCCTGCTTGCTATGTGACTTGCTTCACCATTTGTCCCCAATTTGGTCAATTTTACCTGAACAATTAATCTTATTGGTTGACCATAGTTCTGTCCCATCTCATGCCCATCTGCCTTGCCAGTTCCCGTTTTTTCCCCTTCTTGGACCCATCTCACCTCATGATTTTGCTCTAGAAAAGTCTCTAGAAAAGACCAAGTCTTTGGCAACCCACTCGGGACCCCTTCTGTCTCTTTCCCAGACAGAAGCTTTCTTTCTCTGAATAAATATATTCTGCTCTTTAAAAAAAAAAGTTTTAAATGAAAACATAAGGGGAATCTTGATAACATTGATCTTGGCAATGATTGCTTAGAGATGACACCCAAAGCACAAACAATAAAAGCAAAAATAGATAAATGGGACTACATTAAACTAAAAAGGTTCTGCACCTTTTTAGAAAATAACAGTGAAAAGACAACCTACAGAATAGGAAAGAGTATTTACAAACCATATATCTGATAAGGAGTACTACAATCTTAATATGTGTGTTCCCAAAAGTACATATGTTAAAACCTAATCAACAATATGATGGAATTGGGATGAAGCATCTTTGAGAGATGATTAGATCAAGATAGTGGTGCCTTCCTGTAGAAATCAGTATGGAGATTCCTCAAAAAACTAGGATTGGAGGTCCCATTCAACCCAGCTATTCTCCTTCTGGGTATCTTCCCAAAAGAATTAAAAACATACCACAGCGATATATGTGCACCCATATTTATAGCAGCACAATTTGTAATAGCTAAATCTTGGAAACAACTCAAATGCCCATCAACCACAGAATAGATAAAAAAGATGTGGTATTTTTATTACATGGAATGTTATTCAGCTATAAAAAAGATAACCTTGAGGCTTTTATAGGTAAATGGAGACAACTTGAGACAACTTACTCATAAGTGGAATAAATCAGACTCACATTTGTAAATATATTGTCTCCCTAGCATAAAAAATAAATAATAATAATAATAAAACTGAAAGAGCAATAAGATCCAAAATGTACAATAGATATTGTAATAATGAAAAGGACAGAAAGGACTTAAAAGGAAAGAACAAGTAGGATAGGGGAAAGGAGAAATAGAAGAAGGGAAAAGATTATATGTATGTAGGTTTACACATATAACTGTATGTATTTATATGTGCAAGATAACTATACTGCTAATCTCTGTTCATCAAAAAGAACAATTTGTGCTGTCATTGTTTGACTGATAATTTTTTTATGCCTAGATCTTGTAACCTGAACAACTACTTCTAAGATAACAATGTGGAATGTATTAGCTAGTATTGATTTCTTACTGTTGTTTTGTTTTTTGAAATTCTGTATTATTTCTATCCTTTTTTCTATTTTGCTTTTTAAAATAAAAAAAAAAAAGATAGCGGAGCCTTCATGAGTAGGAGTAGTACCCTCAAAAAGAGATTCCAGTGAGCTGAACCAGGAAGTGGGTCTGTGCCAGACACTGAATTGCATTGATCTTGGACTTTGATATTTTGCCACAGCAGCTTATACAGACTAAAATAGGAGTTAATGTCCAAAATACGTAAGGAACTATAACTCAATTGCAAAATATACTTAAGAAATCCAGTTATAAATAGACTTGTGCCAAATGTGGTGGTATACAATTTTGATCCCAGCACTCTAGGAGACTGAGGCAGGAGGATCATAAGTTCCAGTCCAGTCTGGGCAACTTAGCAAAACCCCATCTCAGTGCAAAGGTCCTAGATTCATTCCTCAATACTGTAATTAAAAATAACAACAATAATAAATTGGAGAGATATTTGTTTAAAGAAGATATGCAAATAAGGCAAGCATTATATGTATATGTGCTGCTGAAGCAAGCACAAGACAACCATTATATGAAAAAAATCATCAAAATCCCTAGTCATCATGGAAATACAAATCAAAACTACAATGAAATACCACTTCATACCTATTAGGATGGCCATAAATTTTTAAATCAAAAACTAATAATTGTTGGTGATATGTGGCCAAATTAAAACCCTTCTGCACCATTAGTAGATGTGCAGCTGCTATGGAAAATATGGAGAGTCCTCAAAAAGTTAGAGCCAGTACTACAGTATGATCTAGCAGTCTCACTTCTGGTATTTCTGCAAAAGAATTCAAGTTAAGATCCTGAGTAGATATCTGCACTACAGCACTCACTGTAATATTATTCATCATAGTCCAGAGGTGGACATAACTTCATTCTCCATCAGATGGATGGATAGAGAAAATGGAGTCTGTACAAACAATGAAGTGTCATTGAGCCTCAGAAAACAATGCATCCTCATCATATCCCATAGCTGAATGAACATAGGTGCTGTGTTAGGTGAAATAAACTAATGACAGGAGAAATACTGCAAGAATCCACTTATAAAGAGTATCTAAAATAATCAAACTCATGGAAACAAAGTAGAATGATGGTGGTCAGGGAGTGAAAGGAGGGAGAAACAAAAGGTGTTCTTCAATCAGTATAGAATTTCTGTCATAAAAGAGAAAGTTTTTCTATAGCTCTGTTTTACGATAACTAACAGTATTGTAATATATACTTAAAGATTAGTGAAGAGGGCTAATTTATATTACATGTGTTATGTCATTAATAAAACCCAGTGAATGTACTATGGAGTGCTGTGAAAATATATTTGATAGACTTTTAATCGTGTTGGACAAGATCTAAGAACTCCAGTATATTGATAACCAAACTGAAATGTAGAAAAGGGATCACACAGCTACCAAGGGACAGAACCGTGAAGTAGACTTGAAGTAGACTTAGAGTGGACCCCTGCGTCTCCTGAGTCCTGTCCAGGGTGTCCCTATAAACAGAATTGACATGATCTCACTTTATTAAGCAGAGAAATGAAATCAAGCAAACTTTTTGTGACTTCAATTTTATTCTTGTTTAATGTTGTCATTTGGGCAGAATATACTAAAGAACCATTTAATTAAAAGATTTATAATTTCTTCATGTTTCATTGTGTTTTAAAAGGTATTAAATATTTGATTAACAATCTTATTTTTAATTCATAATGACCTGTTCTTTATAAAATTTTTAAAGAATATGCTCATAATTGTGTGTATGTATTTTCTGGAGCCAAGGAGGTTGTTAATTGAAAAGTGATGTACAAACCTTAAATAATTGATAAGATACTGTTGAACCAAACAGGCTGTTGGTGAGCTTTTTAGAAGGTGATAAGAAAGTCTGAATGCAGGCAAAGGAAGTCTTAAGTGCAGCCTTACAGCAGGGGATTATTTTTCACTTGGCTGTATACAGAGCCATCCAGGTGCCTGATGACTGTTGTTATAGAAGCAGGCCTGGAACTCGACACTCACCATATTGTTTCTTCACACTGAGGAGCCAGAGCATTGACTCCATAGTTAATTACATGGGAACAGAGATTGTCAGTTCTGCAGGTGATGGCACTCTTCCTGGTGCCACCTCACCTTGCTTCCCTCTTTCCTCACTGTGTGGCATTTGCTTGGCCGGTCTGGTATACCTTGCCTTCTTCCTAATCACAGATCTGAGCTCCGTTTTTGTTCATCAAGCTGTATCTCTTGTTGGCACAGAGAATTTCAGAAATGGAGAAGAGGTCTTCATAGTGTCTGGTTTAGCTCATTCCACTTGTACAAAGAGGACAGTGGACCTTAGAATAGAGGAGAGATGGGAGATAGGTGAAACAAGTGCTGCCACAGCTCCCCAACCTGTTCCCAGATTCAGATGCTCAGATCCCAGGGGGCATTCTTTCTACTCAGTTATTTGCTATACTACTGGTTTACATTTTCTGAGAACAAGGCACACCATGACTGGCATGGAGCTCTACTCTCAGATCTACATTGAGAATTCACTAGTGAGAGACTATGGGTGAAAACACCTTGACCTAAGTGATATTCATAGATCTCTATACCAAAAACGGTAGAATACATTTTGTTTTCTAGTGCACATAGTACACTCAGGACAAAGTATATGCTGGGCCGTTAAAAACCCTTATAAATTAAAAAGTTTTAGATCATGCAAAGTATATTCTCTGAACACAGTGAAATAAATTAAAACAGTAGTATACCTGTGAAATCACAAAAGAAATTAGAAAATACTTTGAACTATATGATAATGAAACTGCAGCATATTTTTAAAAGCAGGTATAGAGATGTTTGTAGCTTTAAATAGAATTGTGTACAGCGAATTTGCTCTGAATATTATGTGGTCAAGTTAGAAATCATAGCAAAAAGATAAAATTCATATATATTTTAACCTGAAAATTGAACAATAATTGTACCATTAAACTTAATGACAAAAGAAAACTGAATAATAATGATATCAGAACATCAAGTTGTATACCTTAAGTATATACAAATTTTATCAATCACACTATAAAACTGTGGTAAAAAAGAAAAATAGCAATAATGTATATCAAAAATACTTGGAATTCAGTTAAAGCAAAACTAAAAAAGGGAACAGAGTTCTTCGAAGTATACTTACTTTTCTACAGTTTGAGACTGTATGCGCACGCACACACACACACACACACACACACACACACACACACACACAAATATTTTAAAGAAGTCCAGAAATAAAAGTTCTAGAAACCTGGAAGGAGCTGACAAAAGTTATGTAGTTTCCATCAGGTACCAATATTGAATCTAAAGATTGAAATGCTCAGCATAATTTAAATACCAGTCCTTATTTCTTGGGGATTAAATATATAGCCTTCAATTTAAAATAACTCAGCCTAACTGGAGAAATGATTGTTCTAATAAAGGAAATTAGAGCTTTCATAGTAAACTAATTGAAACATGTTTAAAATCTTTGCAGAGGAATTTTTAAAACAGCTCTTTGACTCGTGTTATGAAAATTCCTCAAAGGAGCTGACAACTGTTCAGTGTACATTTTGTGTCTATTTGAACCCAACTTGATTGTTGTAATTAAATACAGAGATCAAGGAAAATAGCGATCCCAGTGCCCATGGGGGAAATCTCTAGTACCCCAGCAGTTTTGTGGTAAAAAGTTCAGTCTAGCTACAGGGGAAAGACTACTGTGACTGAAAGGCACTGACTCTTTCATCAGCAGTGCACAGTGACTATCTTAGGTCCTTACTGCCTGATGAGTCTGAGGATACAGGCTTGGTAGAAACAGAAGCCTGCAGTGGTGAACCATCAAGGCTAAGAGTCATACTTGTGCCCATATGTGCATGTGCTCTGAAAGTAGAGAGGTAAGAGAAATCAGAAGGGTAAGCCCAAAAGGAACACCAGGAAGGACTCAAGAGAAAAGAGGTCGATTGAAAAAGCAGTGTGAATGGAGAGGAGAGGAAAATGCAAGTAACTCAGGTGTGGGAAATGGGTAGAGCCTGGAAAGGTAAATGAGAGGAGCCCTGTGAAGACCTTCCTAGCTATGTGAACACAGTCTCCTCCTGCCCTCCTGAAGCTTATGTCCCATGTATGTATGGAGACATGGCAGGCACACAGCAGTGTCTTCTGGGTTTCCAGTAAATGAAAGAAAATAGTAACAGCAGACATTAACATAGTCATACACACAGCTAAGTTCCTGTCTCTCTGCCCTTTCCTACTCCTCTGGGGGTTTTATGAGATGTGGGAAATGGGCTAAAAGCATTCTTTATGATTGCCCTCTGCTCTAGCACAGTTCATTCTCACCTGTGAAAGCAGTCTGTTTAGAGAGGGAAAAGCAGCAATATTAAGGCTCATTAACACCTCTGGCCGCGGCAAATGAAAGTCTTACAGACCGTGCTCAGTGCAGAGGTGTGTTCTTTGAAAGATAACTTGGTTTCTCTCGAACTTTGACAATGTAATTTAACAAGTGCCTGTGTTTTAGAAAGTGTGCTTTAAGTCTGGCAGTTTCTTATAAACATGCACTTACCCTACTTCCCAGCAATCCCACTCCTAGCTATTTAGCCAAGAAAGATGAAAACACTGCTCTACAAGGAGTGAAAAAGAGAAAAGACTTGCACACAAATGACCTTAACAGCCTTATTCACAATAACTAAAAAATCCCTGAACAATACACATGCTCATCAACAGTGAGCTGATTTTAAAATGTGGGGAGGGGGTGCATCTGTACAATGGGACAATTCTTAGCAACAAAAGGGATGGAATTACTGATGTTCTCAACAACATGGGTGAATTATTCTAAACTTATGGAAACATTATTCAGAGTTGAAAAGGCTACATTCGAAAGTCTACAGCCTGTATCATTGCAGTTATTTAAGTTCTAGAAAATGCAAAGTGTCACTAATGACTCAGAGCAGATCAGTGATTGCCTAAATCCCAGAGCTGATAGGAAACAATGACTTAAAAGGGGCACAGGGGAACTTCTAGAGATGGTAAAAATTGTTTTGCATCCTGATTGTGATGGTTCTTACCATCATACCAAATGTATGCATAGATGCTTACATTTATCAAAATTCACTGAAGTATATCCTTTAAAAGGATACATTTCACAATAAAATTTACTTTTAAGACATAGTTTACAAATCGGACAAAATGTTAGTTGGTAAATCTAGACCAAAGTTATACCTCATTATAAACTTTATTACTCTTGCTTTAGAAGGGAAAATAAATGTTCTTTCTAAAAGTCAAGAATGTCAGACAGTGCATTATTGAGGAGAGAATGCAACCAGGAGGGTAAGGACCACGCCATCTTCACATGCTTCTGTATCCATTCCTTCAAGTGACACTGCGGATTTAACTGTCTTCATGCAAACAACAGCATGGGAAAGGTACTGTTGTCCTTTCTTATACGTCAAGTGACCATCATTTTTCAGATTTGAGTCTCTTTCAGGCAATAATGTGCTTGACTGGACGTTGTAGAGCATCCAGACCATCCAGTGTGGGGCTTATTCTCAGGAAGCCTATAGTCTAGCACAGGGATTCCCTACTAGGGCCCACAGACCAGCCACCACCTATTCGTTAAGTGACGTTCCATTGGAATGCGATGTGTGTTTACCTATGGCTGCTTGCATCCGACAGCAGTGAACTTGAGTAGTTGTCACAGAGACTGAATGGCCTGCAAAGCATGAAATATTTACTGTTTGGCCTTGTACAGAGAAAGTTTACCAACTTTTAGATAAGATGTGGGTGTTAATGCAGAGTGTCATAAGCAAAGCTTTCTGGCTTTTAGTATCCATGACTAAGTCACATCTAAGCATCTCAGAAAGTTGTCTGCATCCAGTCTCTTCACTCCTGCACCATGCATTCTCTGTCCACCTAGGCTAGCTTGGCTTGTTCTACCTTTGTTATGCTCACAGTGCTTTCATCAGGATAACCAGTAGCTTCCAAGTTGAAAGTCTTACCTTTGGATTTGGAAAAATCTCCTCATTTGGCAATGTTGGTGTTTCCCGGGTTTGTGTTCCCAGGCTACATACTCTGCGTGGGCAGTTTTGGTTTGGATTGCAGGTGCCATGCATACACTGATGACCACAAGTCAGCATTTCCATACCCAGTACCTGAAATGCAGCATGCCCGGAACCAGACAGCACATCTACTCCTCAGAAACAGCTTCTCCTTTGTTTCCCAGGCTGGTCACAGCACTGCCATCAAAGCCAGAAACCAAGAGCGTATCTTTAAACTATCCCTCCCTTCATTTTTCCTTTTCCCCACTGCCCCAATATATATTGTAATTAGATTTTTCTCCATTCCCCATCGTCTTTCATTTGAGACAATTCAATGACCTCTCTCCTTTGCTTTTAGTTTTAACCCCTTAACAGCTTTGTGACGAGTCATCTTTCTAAAATGACGACTATTTTTGTCACTCCTTTGTTTCAAGTCTTCCATTGCTTAACCCTCACCTTCAGCATGAAGAGCCAGACTTAGTGAAGCTTACCCAGGCCTGTTTGACTGACTGGACAGTCTCATTTATCAGCGTTCTGGTATCCCCAGCAGCCACACAGGAGGATGTGAGACTGACCTAAGGAGCCCCAGTACTGTCTGGAGGATGAACTAGACAGTGACCATGGAACTGTCAAACTCTAGCATCTGACTTTCTCTGCTCTTGAGGGTTCTTGAAAATTGTTACTATAGGATGGTGGTATTGGTGGTACAGTTACTATTTTTTACCTTGGCTCCTACTGGACTGCTCTCTCACTGGCATCAATTCACCCACTTTCTCCTCCTTTTCATCAGTTTCTATTATATCCTGGTTCTTGCATTATTCCAGATAGATGATGTTACTTGAAAAATGTCATGATCATGGATGAAGAGCTACAGAATCATGGAATCTGAGAATTGTAAGAGGCCTCAGAAATTAGCTGGTTCAGTCTCATACCAGGAGAGACAGTGGTGTGAGAGCAAATCCCTAAACGTGGAGGAAGATGTCCTAAATTTGAGAAGCTGCTCTATCATTTACTAACTCCACTTTCTTGTGTAAGTTGTCTCACCATTCTGAGCCTCTGTTTCTTTATTTGCATAATGACAGTAATCTAGATATATTAGAGGGTTGGATCTGTAAGCTTCTAATGAGATCAATATGTATAGAGGATCTAGTTCGCCGCCTCGCAGTGAACTCTCAGTAAATATTTGTTTTGGTTACTTTTTCTCTCCTTGCTGAGACAAACACCTGACACCCAAAGTGAAGCAAGGAAAGGTTTATTTAGCTCACAGTTTCTGTGGATTTCAGTACATAATCAGCTGGCTCCAAAGCAGAGTGGCATGGCACTGGGGCAATCTTCAAGGCAGCAGTCAGAACAAAAGGGGGCAGCCATTCATGG
>RJWT010020236.1:0-18053 GCA_004365215.1 Cuniculus paca
TTCAATCCCTGGTGCTGCAAAATAAATAAATAAATAAATAAATAAATAAATAAATAAAATAAATGCATGTTTAAAAAACAGGACTTTCGATTAAATCTTTTTACAGTAGTGGTAATTCTTTAGGGAGGTTACCTGCTGTGGCCCTTAAATACTTTTTTTTGATGTTCTGACTCATAGCAAGCACAGAACTTGGAGGAAAAACCTACATATGGTAGTTAGCATGCTCATTTGACCCTCTCTGTCAAATATTAGCTGTTTCAGCTGAGCCTTTATCCAGGAGTGGGCTGAAATTGAGTCTTGCTTAAGCTTTGACAAGTGACTAAAGTGTTAATATTTTATGCTGTTGGTCTTTTTCTTTTAAAAGACTTTTCTCCTGTGTATGAAATTTATTAAGGCTCCCCTGCATCACATTTCTTTTCAACTGCATAAGGAAATTACATAAAAATATTAGAGTTCTAGGAGAAACAAACTCATAAAATTATATTGAAAATGTTTCATATAATAAAATCACAGTCTCCAAATTTGGCAGCTAGAAAAAAACCGGAGAACACAGCAGCATAGAATGTGGCGGGGGTGGGGGGGAGCGGTATTCAAATCTCTATCTTAAAGTGGGCCATTATCTACAATGATGCTGATATATACTCTAGAAGTTATGTGACTTTAAACTTATTTTAGGAAATATTCACCATATTTTTAACTTGTGAGGAGGGAGAGTCAATTTTAAAGCACAGAAGACAGAGGAAAAGGAAATAGTGTCTATTAATTTGCAGACTGATTCTAGAATTAGATATCATTTTCTTCATTTTATAGACGAAAAAACTGAGACTTAGCTCAGAGTAAGTTATCCAAGGAAACTAGTAAGTGACTCCAGCATCTGAGTTCTTGACTATACTGGTTGCAGTAATTCCCAGTTTCTCTAACATGTTATTATTTTTTATATCTTGCACCTTTTCTAAGTCAGTGACTGGTGACAGAATAAAATCATATAAAAACTGCAGTTTGCTAAAAATCATAAGGCAAGTTTAGAATCATGAACTCGTATATCAACATGTACCTATTTTGAAGGTCTAAATGACCTTATGGTGGTGGATACTCAGTGAAAGGGGCCCTGGAGATCATGACAGTTTTTACACTATTCATCTTTTAATTAAACTGACTTCAGATGTAGTTGAAAGGGGAGAAGTAAGATTGATCAACATTGTAGTGGAGAGAAAGGTTATAGAGGCGTGAATTGACCCACTTATGCAACAAATTTGGTAGACACTAGGTATTAAGAAATGGATATATGAGAGAGAATTAGTTCCTCTTTAAAAGCTGTCCAGTTTCCTCTCCTAGTAGTTGTCCAAATAGCTGTAGATAGCTATTAGGTATTAGCTATAGACAGTTATTAAGTATCAGCTATTATACATTAGCTATTATGATATTGTTCTTAAAATACAAAGTTTTCCGAAGCCAGAATATAAGGACAAAAATCATGTCCTGTCATATATTTAGTAGGCATTCATAAATACTTATTGATTTATAAAAGGCAAAATAGAAATATTATAGCATTTAATATATTTTTGTTTTCTTACACAGCCTTACAAAATTAATTTTTTCTTTATATTGCTACAGAATGAGTTTCTGCATCTGATAAATGGTTGGACTAACTGTTCTCTATTTTTCCTCCCATCTAAGATTGTAGGATTTCTAGGTTGAGCCCTTACTTGAGATTCCTAGGGCCAGAAGTGTTCAAATTTCAGATTTTTGAATTTTAGTGTATTTGTTTACATTTAAACATGTTGAAGTGAGCAGAAATGAACCTCTGCTCCTTTTTGGAGGGAGGACCTATTGAGTGAATATCCCTAATCCAAAATCCATAATGCTCCAGAATCTGAAAGTTTTTGATTGCCTACATAACAGATTTTGGACTTTCAGATTAGGAATGCTCAACCTGTAATGATGAGATAAAGCCAATTATCTACTTACAATTATTGTTCACCTCCTGTAATACAAATTAGTCCCTTATAGATTACCTATACCCTGTCATTAAATTGTCAGTGCCTCAAAGCCTTTTCACCTTGAGTAATTTATAGATAACAAGGAGATTAAGACATTACGTAATTCTTGCGGGGGCAGGCTAGGTGTAGCTTAGTGGTAGAGCATTTGTCCATGAGGACCTGTGTTTGATCCCTAACACCACCCTGCTCCCAAACAAAAGGAGGAGGAGGAGGAGGAGAATAAACTACATGTTTAAAACTCTACTAATTTATTGACATAATTTAATAGTTTATTGTTGCTGGGAAGGCTAAGCCTTAACAGGTGATAGATGCATTTTTAAATTAAATCCTCCCAAATTTTACTGTTTTCTTAAAATTTCCTTTTAGTATGGATGTATTTATAACAAGGATACAATATTTCTATTTTCATAGAAAGTCATTATACCATCCTGTTAGAAATGTAATGTGTATCAATGGTCATTAAATGTTTCCATCCTTTGCATATAGAAACATTCTATCCTTTGCAGATAGAATTCTACTTGGTGGACTATTTTCCCCCAAGGAAATATTTTAGGATATTTGTCTAATATTATTTATAATAATTTAAAACTAGAAAAAAATGTCTAGTAGATAGTTATGAACGTGACAGCATACACATCTACTCAGTAGAATATCACTCAAATGCCAGATTATTAATATTATCTAGAAGGACAAAACACTATCCACCAAACCAGTGACTATAAGATGAAAAAGAATATATTTGAGCAAAAGACTGATAATAAAGGCAAATGTGATTGAGATTGTTTTAGAAGTTTTAAATTTTATGCATCATTTTATTTTATGTAAGAAGTTATTTTTCTTTCAGCATTTATGTTTATTTCTCTACTGACGAACACTTTAATCAAAGCTCTAAAGGCATAAAAAAAAAATTCTTGTTGCTGTCACCAAGGTCCTTTCCCAGGGACAATGTTACAGTTTCTTATTTATCCATCAAAAGATAATTTTATATATAAACAAACAATATATTTATTTTCCCCAGTTTTGCACAAATTTTAAGTGCTATTTACCACCTTGCTTTCTTCCACTAACATTATACTTTAAGGATACTACATACCAGTTCATTAAAAGCTGTATTTTATGACTACATAGTATTCCTTTAATTCCATAGTATTTTAATTCCATAAAATACTATAATTTTACCAATACCTATTGATGAATATTTTGGTTATATTCAACATTTTGTGATTACAAACCTATAATAATTAATTGTGGATGTAGGTGACTTCCCATGAAAGTTATTTCTATACTAAATATTCAGATATAAAAGTGACATTAAGTGACCTTCTTTATAATCTTGCCAGGGCCAAATATTTAAATATACGCTGATCTGATAAGTGAAAAAATTTAGTGTAGCTTTAATTAAAATCTAACTCATCATAAATTATTTTGAGTATCTTTTTACATGCTGAGAATGAATTACACTGTCATTCTCAGACTTGGGACTACTTCCAAAACTCAAAGGTATCCTCAAAGGACAAAAGATCATATGAGCACCACACTGAAGATCATTCCCAATGAAAAATCCAGAAATGAGCTGAATGATGGGATGGGCTTGCAGACATGTAGGAGGATGTTATGATAGGAGGCAAAAGTCTTTGGTTGGTGTGATTTTGTGTGCTTGCCAGAGCTGGCAATTTGATGACTCTAACTCCACAAGTTAAAAAACGTCAGCTTTATTTTCCAATTAAAGGAAATGAAGGAAAGAGGGTGTATGTTACCTAGATAGGTAGATGATTTCTAAGTTCCTTTATCTTATGTTCTGGTATTTTCTGTCTATATAAATGTAGCTGAACAAACCCTGAATAAATACATATTGGAGAAGTCCATCAGCATGGTTTGTTTGTTTGTTTATTTATTTTTGTGGTATCGGGGATTGAACTCACCACCTCGCGCTTGCCAGGTAGGCACTGTGTCACTGAGCTATATCCCTGGCTCTCCATCAGCATTGTTAAACATTAATTTTTTCTACCTAGTGATTTGGAAAAATGGTTCATACATTATCAGAAAGACATGGCTCAGGAATAAGCAGTTAGAAATTTTGATGTTTTTTGTTTTAAATTAAATTTATTAAACATAAATATATTGAAAAGGAAATAGTGATTTTAGTTTAATATTCACTTGTACATATTTGAAGTTTTTTAGTATTACATAGCTGCAGCATCAATAGTTGTATATTTTTATTTTCCTAATATGATACCTGCTAATTGATTTTTTGAATGAAAATAAAGCCAGTAACTGTTTTTGGTTAGTCAGCAATTCATTGATATTATATCCTGCTGTGCAAAAAAGATCTGTCAGTGTTCGCCTGGAGGTATCATCTTAATCATAAAAGTAAGGATAATAAAAATGTTAAATATCATATACTCATCAGTAGTAAAGTAGCTACCAATTTTAAGAACCTACCCTATTGAACACACAAGTCCATGTGTTTTCTGAATCTTCATTTCATCCTCATAATAAGACAAGTGTTTGTTTGTTTGTTTGTTTGTTTGTTTGTTTTGGGTACCAAGAATCAAACTGAGGACCTTACGCTTGCCAGGCAAGCCCTGCGCCACTGAGCTAAATCCTTGCACCCCCCAAAAAGTGTTTTAAAAATCAGTGTTATTCCCAATTTATATCTTGAGTTAACTTTAATCTCATAGGGGTCACACTGAAGTATAATAATCAGGAACCTTTAAATAGAGTGGTGGCAGTTCAATGGGCTTTTTAAAAAATTAAATATGTCTCTATCTTTAGTACCTGGTATATACTAGATCAGCAGTAAGTGTGTGTAGAATTTCATCTCTCTTCCCATAAATTTCTAGGTTTCATTTAACATATATTTTAGGTTGAAATATATGTTAAATATATATATGTTAAATATATTTTAGGATGAAGTACAGCTTAGTAAAAGTCATTGACTTATATAATTATGAGTGTGATTGAAAGGAACTAAACTATATCCTGTTTTGAATTAAAAGATTACTTTTCCCATATCTGATTTATTAGTAATCCCTATTCCCATTAGCATGACAAAAAAGACATGTGCTTCAGATACTGAAAACTTTACTCATGATTAATACATGCCAAGCAGATATTTTGTTTATTTTTCTCCAAAAATTTAGATTAAAACCATTTCTCTTATGTTCCATTCTTAGTTTTCTAACAGCAAGAACTAGTGAATATAAAAACATACCTGCTGTGATTAACCATTTACTTTCATTCATTTTCTAAACCCTTCTTTCTCTTTGTGCTCCTCCCTCTTTTTATCCTTTAATGAGTGCATCTATTCTTTGTCTTTTCAAATTTGTTATTTTAGCTTTTCATTTCAGGAGGGTGACTTGGCAACTTCCTGTTCCATTCCTCAAATAACTTTATGATGGATAGGTTGGTTATTCAATTTAATCAAATTTTCTATGATAAAAAAAGGCACCCATTTTCTCCTATCATAGAACAGTTGTCATTGCTTATCTTCTCAGGTTTGTAGAAATCCAGTGGCTATAGAAACCGTTTATTCCTCCGTGAAATCTGACTGATAAAAGCAGAGTCAGTTGCAGTTGTGTTCACAACTTTGGCCCTGCCGCTAGGTACACTGGTATACATTTATCAGTTCAAAAGGAAGAAAATACCACGATTATGATACAGTTAGATCTAAGATATCTCCCAAGATTTTTGTGTGTGTGTGTGTGTGTGTGTGTGTGTGTGTGTGTGTGTGTGTGTCTAAGGTAATTGGATCATGTGGTGCTATATGTTTCTTGTCTATTTCCAAAAAATTAGAGTGCTTTACCAATACCTGGTAGAAAACTGATCACATTATGGGTTTTGTAATTATTTGAATGACTATGGGACTTCAAAGAGTACTTGTTTTAAATATGCTTGCAGAATTGTCTTGAAATGAAATTCTCAAAACCACTTAGCCTGCTTGGGAGTCTGAGGCAGGAGGATTACCATGAGTTCAAGGCCAACCTGGGCTACATAGTAAGTCCAGGCCAGTCTGAACTACATAGCGAGACCCTGTGTAAAAACAAAAAAACACAAAACACTAAGCCAGTCTCTGTCCCTTTCTCTCTCTTTCTCTCTCTCCATTAAGCCAATGTGTCTCTTTCTTTCCACCCTCCCTCTTTCCCTCCTTCCCTCCCTCCACTTTCCCTCATTTCTTACTGTCCTTCTTTTGGGGAGAGGGTATCCTGTCTAGCTAGAATTTAATATCTCATGCAAGACTAGTGCTGTGACGGGCATCTACTGCCTGTTATCTACTTAATCTATTGGTGTGAAAGCAACAAGGACTTATTTTCTGTCTTTTGTAAGAAACGGCATTCCAACTGTTTTTTTTGACATGTTTAATTTTAGAGGTTGCCAATGATCAGATCAAGGTCAAAATTGACTTCAACTATTTCCTTAAGAAGCAGAAAGAAAAATGTGATCCCAGCTTGCTAGTCTCCTGATCTATACATCACCATTGATGAGTTAAAGCTATATGGATGTGAAATTTGTTATAGAGGCTTATGCTTCTTGAGCACCTTTTATCCCATAATAGTTATGGAATGTGAAGATTTGAATTTTCATAGGAGCACTGATATTTCATGGCTGACAATGGATTTCTTAAGGCCTTGTCATTTCGAATTGCCTTGAGGTCTGGTTATTGCTGCTCTAAATGTGTATATGAACCTGCCTCCCAGTGAACTTAGTGCAAGGGCGCTAACTTGTCTTGACACTTGCGGACAGGTCTAGTAGCCCTTAACAAGATCTACTTTCTCTAGTCACACCTCAGGTTTTTAAGGAGTCTGCCTAACTTGAGATGAATTTCTATAGACAGAAAATATATTGGCTTTAAAAATTAAGAGGTTTGATTCTGTTTTGAATTTGGATATCAAATGAATCTGAGCACATGACATTTTAATGCCGTTTGTCTTTTCAAATAGATTTACCTTCTAATGCATGTGACGACAGGACTTTGCTCATCAGCTAGAACATACATTTCAGAGGAGTTGTTACCTAAAATATTATCATAAGGCATAAGAAAACACATGATTTAAGTTGCCTTTCATGAACATAATTAAGAATTAATAAGCCAGTACCAGTGGCTAGTCCCCAGAATTTCCACTGTTTTGCCTTTTGTGACCTGTGTTATTAAAAGTCCATTATTTTTACAGACTTTATTAAATTGGATCTTATTAAAGCATCCTATATTTGCATTTGGTCTTTCATAATTCATTATTATTATGACATTTACTTTTTACCATCAGATCTGAAAACATATCATAAGCTACCCTTTTCTCTTGAAAGAAATGCTAATTTCAAACAGTCCTCTAATAGAAGAGAAAAGCTTTATCAGTTTTTTCATTTATTCCAGATCGTGTTAAGAATACTAATGCTAGACTTCAGTATGCTAATATCTCTGAGCTTTTTTTGGTCAAAAGCTTAGAATTATTATTTTTATCCCATACTAAGTACAAAACTAGAAGACCTACTACTACTGTTTTCTAGAAGACCTAAAGAAAACAATTTTAAAGTTAAATTCTTGATTCTAAAGACTCGTGAAAGTGTTTCTAAGTTCTATTCCATAAAACGATGCTAGTTGATTTATCTTTATACCAGAGTATGGTTATTTGTCCTATTTAAAAAATTTTTTTCTCTTGAAGTTCACTTGGCTTGTTTTTTCATAGTTTAGGAGGTACAGCTTGCAGTATTTAAGACTGAGAATCCCATGCTGTCAGACAGGGTTCAGGGTATGCTCCATGTTTTCCTATATGATAAGCATTTAAGATTTAATCGAAAACTCAGTATACTAAGACTTTATGTATTGCTACAAAACAATGTCTAAATTTTACATGAGTAATAGGTTTTGTTGTGGTACTAATAAACTTATGAAACTGAAATGAAATTTACTTTGGATTTTTGTCTCATTTTAGGTTTCTAACAATGTGCAATCGACACTTTGGCAGTGTTGTTGCGCAAACCATTCGTACTCAAAAAACTGATCAGTTTCCACTCTTCCTGATTATTATGGGAAAGCGATCATCCAATGAAGTGTTAAATGTGATCCAAGGTAAAGTACATGTCACAGGGGAATGAAGTCTTGTGTTTGTGATAAGTTTACAATTTTAACCATCAAAGCTGACAGTCTCTCTTTCTATTGATAAATATCTTTGCATGTCAACATATAGAACATTCCAAAGAAAAAATCTTCAGAAAGTATAGATGATGTATAAGATGAAATATGCTGCATAAAAAGTAAAGCAAAATATCTTAATAAAATTGCAAACCCTTGAGATATATTCAATTTAAGTGTTTATAATTGCTAAATTCTCTAAACTAAAAATTATGTCATACCTAGTTGTCAAATAGGACATTTCTTAATAATATTGATTTATTACTATAATGTTGATTAATTGAAAGAAATGCTTATTTTTAGTCATCTAGGAAATCTAGTGACTATTGCAAATTGGATTGTTCATAGTGTCAACTAGTTTTCCTTAATTGTGTGATTCTTTTGTAGGATGCAACTCTGAGGCAGGAAGCTATTGGAACCCTATAGATTTAACTGCACTGCATATTTTTTAGCCAAAAGGGGGGGGGAGTTCCTTTTTCTGTTAGAAATACACTCCATAGATTAGTGTAAAATATTATTTTGTTCATACAAAACTTAAGTGAAAGCAGTATGTCTTCTCTGCCACCAGAAAAAAAGTTTTCAAGTGTTTCAAGGAAAAGCTCAAGTCTGGAATACTTCATTTCTGCCCCCATTTAAGTCTAGTGGGACTAGGACACTTGTAAAGTCCAGTGCCTTTCAAAGCCAAATAAAACAAACTTGGCATTTTATGTTTTCTCTGTAACGTGTTTCATAAACAGTCTAGGGGGACCAGGCAAGATAGTACATGTCTTATTCTGGTGACTCAGAAAGCTAAGGCAGGAGAGTCACAAATTTGAGGCCAGCCTATGCAGCTTAGGAAGAACCTGTCTCAAAAAATAAAAAGGCTGAGCATGTAGCTCAGTGGCAGAGTGCCTCTGAGTTAGACCCACAGTGCCAGAGGATGGGGGAAGCTACTGGTAGATCAGATTTGTTTAGGATAAATAGATAATGAAAATATAGATAAGTTTTCACCCTTGCTTTCCTTGTCAGAGGCAATATTGCAACAGCTTTTGGTTCTTAATGTGGGAACATGGACTCTAGAGGTCACCTAGACATTTTTAGAGGATCTGCAAGGTTGAAATTATTTTCATTATTGTAATAGATGTTTTTCCTCTTTTTTAAATGTGTTAACATTTGTACTAGTGGCTCAAAAGCAATGATTTGTAAAACTCTTGTCACATTAGCATGATTCAAGACAATGATAGAAAACTATATTAGTAGACATATTCATCATTACTGTATACTTGTAGTTAGAAGAGAAAGAGCCATTTAAGAATGTCCTTGATGGAACAATAAAAATTACTTGTTTTAAATTTTAACCCTGCTGGTGGTTTGTGTCATACAGTGGGCAAGGAATTAAGCATTTCTTCTATAGCATCCTAATGTGCATGACGTGTCTCTGAGAACAGCACATGTATAGTTGCTTGAGCTGAACTGTTTTTTCCAGAAAGTATTTTTACTTGAAAATATGACTGACAGGCAAACTATGCTTTTGTAGCCTAAGTGGCTGGGTGGCAAACGTTCTCTGCATAATGAACAAAGTATACCTGTCACTTTCACATAAAAGAGCTGATAGTGTTTGTTGCTAGTGATAAAACTTAAATCCTCAAGCAAAACTTTATATCCTCCACAAGAAGATTGACAGCTTAAATACTTTTCTGTTTACCTTAGTCATAATATTAACAAAGATGTGTTTTAAAGTCATACAATGAAATGTGTCAGCATTCAGAAGAAATGTGTAACTCAGCAACCAGTGTTTTCTAGATATAGTGCTTAATACAATAGAACCAGATAAGGTAGCACATGCCTATAATCCTAGCTACTCAAGAGACTGAGGCAACCAGATCTTGAGTTCAAGGCTTCAGCAACATAGTGAGATCATATTTTTTTTGTGTGTGTGTGCCAAGAATCAAACTTACAACCTCGTGCTTGCCAGGCAGGCACTGTGGCTGCTGAGCTATATCCCCAGCCTGAGACCATGTCTTTAAAAAAAAATTTAATGGATTAACCCAACAAAATAGAAAAGGTTTATTGATAAAAGTACTGAATTCACACACACCTACTTTGAAGGAACTTCTGCTTGTCTGAATGTAGTTTCCAAAAAAAGAATATATGCAATTATCTATTAAAATACTTTCCAACTACATATATGGGTGAAGCCAGCTATTCTTCATAAATTTCAAACAATGCAATATGTTGTAAGTAGTTTAATGTAAAAGTGAATATGAAAATACAGTTGCTTTCTATTGAACCAGACACTACAGAGATTAGTGGATGTATTGTATCAGTGTCACTCTTCTCAATTATTTTTTTCTCTTAGAAAAAGTCATTTTTTCTGCAAAAATATAATATTTATGTCACCCTATAGTAGGTTTATACTGTTTTTTTTGTTTGTTTGTTTTGGTTTTTGTGGGATGGCGGTGGCAGTGGGGCACTGGGAATTGAAACTTACGGTCTTCACAATGAGCTACACCCCTAGCCCTATATTCTTTCAAATTTCCCAGGCTGGGCTTGAGCTTGTGATTTCCTACCTCATCCTCCCAGAATGCTGGGATTACAGCATACACTACCACACCCAGCTATGTATTGCTATTTTTAAATGAATTGATAAATATTTCAATTTCTAGTATTAGAAATGTTGGCAGCTATACTATACGTAAACAAAAGTTATTTCAGGGTCTCGGATTTTTAAGACTGTTAAGGGGCCCTGAGATCAAAATGTTTTGAGAACTATTTCGGTAGGTTATAATGAGTAAGTTTGTCCTGAACTGCATTCACTGTCCCTTTTCTCTATCTTGTATCAATTAAAGGCTCAAGTATAAAGTACCTACCAGCCCATTTTGGCAGTGAGTCTTCCATTTAGGGCTAACCCATGGATAATGAGCAATGGCGTAAGCTTGAAAATCAATGGTCACTTTGTAGTCACATGTATAGCTATAGTATTTTCCCATTAGTGATTACAATATATTCCATAAAGTATTCAATTCCTATGCTCTGAATCTCAGTCACTATAGTTTGCAAATGAGATATGGAAACTCAGAGGCTTACCTAGTAAAATCTACATTAGAGGTGCTCCTAAATCTCACTTGCTATCTGTCATATGTGCTAATAAAAATTACCAGTGGGAGTTTGTGTGCCGTATACTGGACGCATCTCTATTCCAAGACCCTCAGGGGTAATATTACTTTCATTTTGAAAATACGAAAATTCATTCTAAGCTACGGTCTACTCATTCTCTTATTCTTTTATTTGTTTATTAAGTAAATGTTTATTAAGCCCCTGTCATGCATTAGACATTTTCTAGGTACTAGATCATATAGCTTATAAGTAGTAGAAGTTGGGTTGGACAAAACCATTTCTATTCACTTAATACCAAAATAATCTTTTTCCTCTACCTTATTTATTGAGAGAGCAGTGCTGATACAAACACATTTTTTTTTTTCTGAAGACTACTAGTGTTCCCTAACCCCATTCTGGCAGTGAGCATAATAGGAAAACTGAGGAACAACCGGTGAAAGATCATGTCAGTTAAGTCCTACTCTTGGAAAACACCACCCAGGATGTTTGCTACTTATTGTTCTATTGGCGATTATTTCACTAATGTGACACGAAGACGCCTCAGGCCCTGGAGAAAATTCTCTTTGTGCCTGTAAGTTTGAGAGAATTTCCCTATCTTTACTTATCTTCCTGAATTGCGTTCTTGTAAATAACAATGACTTACATGCGTTCAGGGGATAGTATATATGTTAAATGTTATGGATTTGGATAGGGAATAAATAATATTAATGAAAACCAGACACTTTAAATAGCCTCTTCATAAAGATTATAATACAGTCATCTCAAGCAACTGAAAGAGGAAAATATCAATTGGGGAAAAAAAAAGAAATCAAATGTTTTCAGAAATTGAATTACTATTAGTTTCTCCAGAGAATTTTTAGTGATAGGAGATAATTTTATGCAAAGGCAAAGAAGAGGTGGCAAAGAAAATAAGATTTTGCATCAGAAACTTAAATACTTTGAGATTGTGTATGAGAATTTTATATATAATAAAGTTTGGTGCTCTCTGTGCTGTTAGGTAACACTACAGTGGATGAGTTGATGATGAGACTCATGGCTGCAATGGAGATATTCTCAGCCCAACAACAAGAAGACATAAAGGACGAGGTAAGGCAAAAAGGTTAGGCAGACTTTTAACAGGATTTTGATGAGGTAATTTGTCATAATGATGCATGCAAGTATTATGATTGATAGGTAAGGATCATGAAGATACGTTTCTAGGTTAACCAAAGCCTTTTATGCCATTGAGGTCAAGAGTCAATAACTTGCCTAGATTTATGGATTGCTTGCACTTTAGGTGATTCAAAGTGGTAACAGGAGGTCAATTTGCAAGAAATGAGTTCGAGGCGTGTTTCCAGAAGAAACTACAGTCCAGGATATTTTGTCTACTTTATGGACTTTATCAGTCAGGTTTAGTTCCAGGCTTAGGAAAAAGTACTACTATGTGGAAAGGACTGCTTGACAGACAGACAATCTTGGTGGCCTGTTAGTGAGGACCACTAGAAAATAGTTTCATTTCCTTTCATTACTGTGATGTCCCACTAGTATTTCCTTTTGCCCTCACCTAATTAAAAACTTGAGGGCAGGAAAACCAGTTTGGGCCAAACTATGTAGAACATTGATCATGTGGGACAAATGGAAGATAACCCACCCCAGATTAGTATGATTCTGTTTTCAGATGAGAAAACTGAGGGTCAGAAGTTTAGTAAACTTAACGAAGGTCATATAGCTGGTAAGAGCTATCATAAAAATTTCAAGTAATCAATCATTAGTACTTGATCAATCCAGAAATGTCTGTATTTGAAAAATAGCCTTAAGTAAAATATGAAATACTACCATTTGTTAATTCAAGGTGCTAAGCTTATAGATATCTGTAAAATTTCTAACTTGTTTGCTTTTAATTTTTAAAAAATTTCCATAAAACAAAGAAGAGTATGATTTATAAACAATGATGAAAACTTTCCAAGTATAAGTTTTTTCAATACAATACACTTTAGTTATTACAAGTACAAAATATGTAGACAGTTTTAATACAACTCTGAACTATTAGACTTTGTTTTATTTACTTTGTCTTTCATTAGGCTTTCAGTTTAAGAGTAAGGGTCGTATCATATTGATGTTAACAACTCTGTCCCCTAATATTGTACCGACAGCAAAACCAGTACTCACTGTTTGTTAAGTGATTAAATAAATTAATGTTTGGAAGATTTTACATGAAATAAGATAACTTGAAGAGACAATATTTCATTATAATAATATAAAATTTGATGCATCTATACTAACATAAAAATTTGAGTTTTATAACTAGTTTAGTTTTTAATTATTATGTTCTTTTAATGCTGTAAAGATGTTGAGATTATAATTTTTCTTAATAGTGTTTCATTTACTCTAAAGGAAAGGTAATTGAGTAGATGGTGGAAAGATGTTTATCTGTTATTCTGTATTGTGACATTTTGAAATAGCTAAGTACTGTACTTTTTTTATTTGTAATAATAGGTGTGTTGCCATTCAGGATTACGTTTATCCTGGAACAGAGGCACTGCTTGACAATAATTCACCAAACACATTATTCAACAATTTAAATTTTAAGTCTCATTAGTACCAGATTTACAGATTATGCCGTGTAATAAATAATATTTGCATGCACTTTCCCAATTCATTTTTTAATCTTAATTTGTGTTTCTCATAATTTATTGCTAAAGAAATCGACTTTAATTCCTTTAATGCTGAGCCCAAAATTTAATATGAGGGTTACTGGAAAAATCCAAAGCTTCATATAATTGAAATTTTTTTTTTTTCTTTTTGAGACAAGGTTTCACTATGCAGTTCAGGCTAGCCTTGGGTTCACTTTGTAGCCCAGTCTGGTCTCAAACTTGCAATGTGAAATTTTTATTGAAAATTATAAGAGATAAGGATTTCTCTGTTTTTAAGAGTGTCTTCATGACAGTTATCATTCAGGTTATAAATAGAGTTCCTAAGTAAAGCTTTTTTTAAGTTCACTTTTTTTGGAATATGCATAGATCATAATAATTTGATATTTATTGAATATGTGCTAAGAAACACTGTCTCCTATTAATTATGAACTTGTCTTTATTTTTGAAAAAAATTACAACTAAAACTTCATGTTAAGTTTGTAATTAAAATCACGTTAGTGTGTAGAAGATGACTTCCTAGCCCTAAATTTGTTTAGGTTTAACTTTGGTTAAGTGACTCTATTCTACTAGTACAACCAGAAATACCTATGTACAGTATAAAGCTTTTATTAAATCCAAGATCATAAAATGTTTGTCTACTCTGAATTACTCTTTCAGTGTCCCCAGTGGACTAACCCTTATGTCATTGATTGTTCTATCTGTGACCAGGTCATACACATTATTTGAGCCTCTATTTCTTACAGAATTGCCTACAGCTTTCTTCTTAGACATTTTTGTGACTGGTTTCATTTTGCAAAATGTTTATTGAGCACATGCTATGTACAAATCACAAGGCCAGGACCTCAGGACAGAAAAGTACTAACCAGGACTATTGGCAAAGAGAAAGTGAAGAAGAAAAGAAATATCACTTATGACAGTAGCCACATTTTAGAATCTTTTAATTTTTATTTATTTGTTTAGAATTTATTTTTGTTTAAAACTCAGTTGCAAACAATAGATGCTTCCTAATATATAAATAAAATATTTTTCATTTGTACTTTATTTTTAGCTATAATCTCTGATAATCAAGAATTTGTAATACTAATTTCCTGATCTGTTTTATTTGTTTAGTCACTCAACACTTGTTTAATTAGAACTCTATCCTAGATATAAGGATTATGCCCTTCCAGCCTAAACGTTGATTAACTTATATCTGAACAGTAGTAATTGTCAGATCCAGGTGTTGGAGATCAGGGTAGATTTCAAGGGGAATTATAGCACTCTCATGTTTTTGGTAATTTTAAGAATACATTAGCAAAAACTGGGCAAAATATACTACAGGGACATGCTAGGCTTGTTGCAGAGGGTGCTAACTTGGGACTTAAAAACAGTATGGCCACAGCACAGGAATGGTATGCTTTTTACTTCAGCTTGTGCCATCTTTTGTGTTTTGAAAGATGATACTTGACTTAGTGGTTTGCTACATAGAGTACGTTTAAAAAAAAAATTCCCTAAGCTTTGTCTTAATCTTACTGTTTTTAGCAATCTGTGCCTGTTCCTCTACTTAGTTAAAATCTCACCATTTTCGTACCCATTCTGTTTGCATAGCTAACAGTGACAAATAGACGAGACTCTGACATCTATTGCTATTTTCTTAACTGCAAGAATAAGTCATCACAAGATACACAGAGGACAAAAACAATCTCTTTGTACAAAACTAAGGCACAATATACCAAACGAAACAACCTTTAAAAGGACATTTTATTCTCTATTTTTTTAAAACACCCTCTACCCCCACCCCCACCAACACACATATACTCATCATGTCCTAAAGTTAGCCAGACTACTCACTGGAAAGCAGTACTGTTAGGGGAGTTTTTAATGATATAGTTATATACAAACTTACATATGAGATTTTAAAAAAGAGAATTTTTGTTTGGTAGCACATACATGTAATACATAGTGTTTACTCTCCTTGTGGGAACTTGATACAAGTACGTAACCCACATTAATTCCTTTTTTTATGCCCTTTCCCTTTCCTCCTTCCCCACTCCATTGATCTCTTGATCCCTTCCCCAGTGAAAGAGCCCACTCCCTATTTCTATTATATCTCTTTTATTTGATTCCTTATTTTTACTATGGGTTTCTTATATAAGCGAAACAGTGTGTTATGTAAGTTTGTATGTACAGGCATTTGTAAACATCAGAATTCTTTTGAAATAGGAAAAACCAATAAAAGATCAAGTACTCAGAAGTAACTTTGAGAAGAAAGGGCTGATCATGTTAGCTGTTCATGATTAGGGCAGTAGCTGGATAGCTGAATATATCAGAGATGCCTTTTGGTAAGTAGATACTTTCTGCTTAGATAGTGCATTTTTGGTCCAGTGATTTTTCCTCATAGTTAGGTCCAAATCACAAAAGATGATAATCGATGCAATTTTGATTTGCATATTTATTTAATAAGTATTTATGGAGGTTTTACTAATATAACACAATATGTGAAAGTATAGGTGCACAGATGTGAATAAGCTATACAGGTTGCATGGTGCTACAACCCATTAATTCCAGTTACAGTCTGCCAAATGGTCAGATGGATGAAGGCCCTGGGTTAAACCTAACCAGGGTGAGCCAGACGTCCTGTGTAGGCATTATGACATGATGGTACAAGAACATAAAGAATAGTTCTTGTGGTTTCCCAGTGTAAGCTACAAGCAATTAAAGCAAGTAAAAATGAAGGTATTAACAACTATTCTTCAGATGCCTGCCTCATGTCAGAAATGGCACAAATCTCCAGGGCAGTGTTTATCAGTGTGGTTCTTGGGATACCTATCTACCAAGTTTCCCAGGAAGTTAGGTATGAACTAGCAGTGAATCAATTTTAGATTTTTTTTTTATTTTAAAGAGAATAAAACAATACAAAACAGGACAAAGCAAATCAGAACAGAACAATGCAAGTAACACTCAACCTCACAACAAGAAATCAACAGTGGCTACCATAAGGTCTCTTATATTCTCTAATAGTTGTCTATACCTTTGCACACAATACCATCCAACAAAACAAAATAGTATAAAATCAATCAAAACAATAGAATGAGAGCATTATGGGACTTCAAAACAAGACAATAGGAAATCAACAATGGCTTCCATAATGTCTCTTGTTCTCTTCAAAATAGCTGTGTATACCCTAATACACAGTGAAATCAAATAATAAGAAAACAGACTAAAACCAATCAAGAGTGAAAGCATTACAGGACTTCAAAACCAGATAACAGGAAATGGACAATTGTTGCTATAATGTCTGTTTTTCTCAAAATAGCTATTCATACCATCACACACAATAAAATCAAACAAAACAGAACAGAGTAAAACTGATTAAACGAAAAAGGAAAGCATTATTGGACTACAAAATGAGATAATAGGAAACCAGCCATGATTACTATAATACATCCCATTATGTAGCTGCCCATACCATCTGACATCATAAAATCTAACAAAACAAGACAGAACAGAGCCAAACCTAACAAAACTGTGAAAACCTTACAGGAGTTCAAGACAAGACAATAAGAAATTAACATTGGTTACTACCTTCTCCTCCTATGGTGTTTCCTCCCCTGTCACTTTTATAATACCTATTGTGTTTTTGGATCCTGCTAACTCCTGTTTTTTATGCTAGTGTTCACCCGTATGAGTTCAAACTGTTTCACCCATGAATGTGGTCTCTAGTTGCAGCCAAAGAACCTCAAGATTATGCTACTTTGTAGCTGAGTAGCTTCCCATTGTATGAAAATACCATATCTTTCTTATCCATTCTGCAGTTGATGGGCCAATTACCCAAGCTTTTTTCTGGTCTTCTGTCACTCAGATCAATTGTTTTCTCCCTTTTGATTTTCAGTCTGTGATTTTCCTTTTGTGTTAAATGTGATTCTTATATACAGTGTATTAATGGATGCTGTTTCTTGATCCACTCTCTCTGTGTTTCTTTTTATTGCTGAATTGAGGCCATCTACATTACTGGTTACAACCAGCATACATTGGTTTGTCTTTGCCATGCTATCCTCCTGTTGTTGGTCCTCTGCTTTTCCTCTTCATTCAATTGCCTGTCCTGTTTGGTGGTCCTCCTCTGCTGCTGTTCCTGGAACCATGGTCATCTTTATCTCTCTCTAGAGTATCCTTCAGCACTCTCTGTAGGGTTGGTTCAGTGGTCATGAATTCCTT
>RJWT010020237.1:0-18106 GCA_004365215.1 Cuniculus paca
TGAGTAAATTTAGAAACAATAAATGTTCATTTGGTTTATGGTTTTGGAGACTGGGAAGTCTGAGGACACAGGGATGGATCCAGTGAGTGCCTTCTTGCTGTACCTTAGGATGGTTGAAGGCATCATATGGGTAAGAGAGAATTCATCATTTACAAGGACCCCCATACTTGAAATAATGAACTCACTGCCATAATAATTATATTTGTCTATTCATGAAGCAGAGTCCTCATGATCTAATTACCTCCCATGGTCCCATCTGTCTACACTTGCATAGAAGAATAAGTTTCCAACATGTGAATTTTGCTTTTTTATAATTAAAAACTTTTACTCCCTAAACAGCACTATCAGAGTAGTAAAATGTAAGCCCATAGAATGGGAGAAAAAATTTCCAAATTATGTATATGTATATATATATATATATATATATATATATATACATATATATACAATAAAAAGACTAATGATCCAATTAAAAATAGGTATGAGATCTAAATAGGCATGTCTTCAAAGATACATAAATGACCAATGAACATGTGAAAAAATGTTTAACATCATTAATCATCAAAAATCAAAATCTCAGGAAGGTATATCTTCATACCCAATAGGTTAACATCAAAAAGTCAGATAAATTTTAACAAGAATAAAAAAGAATAAGAACCTACACAGAGAGATGTAAAATGGTATTCCTTGTGAAAAGGTGTAACTGTTTCCAAATTGTTAAATATTTGGTTTGCAGTATGACTCAGAACTTCTAATCCTAGGTATATATAAGAGAAAAATATGTCTGCACAAGCACTTGTACATGAATGTTTATAACATTATTTATAACAGCTCAGAGGTGGAAACAACTCAAATATTTAGGAATAGATGGATAGATAACCAGAATCCAGTATATCCATGGAATGTAGAATTATTTGACAATAGAAGTTTATTAAATATTGACACAATATGGATAAACTTTGAAAACGGTACACTGAGTAAAAGAAACCAGACATCTAATCACATAAAATATCTAAAATAAGCAAATCAATAGACACCTAAAGTAAATTCGTGATGGATAAGGACTGAGGTGGAAGGAAAGGGAATTGATTGATGATGGGTGTGGAACTTATTTTGGGAGAGATAAAAATGTTCAGGAATCAGATAGTAGTGATGGTTGTACAACCTTATGAACTAAAAAGCACTAAACTGTACAGTTTAAAATGATGAGTTTCATGAAATATAAATTTACTTTGCAAAGAGACCTAGGGTTAGGATGTAACTCAGTGGTGGAATGCCTGCTTAGGATGCACAAGGTCCTAGGTTCAATCCTCAGCTCCACAAAGTAATTAATTAGTTAAAAGTTTTACAGAAAAATGTTAAAACTTTTTTAAACTAGGGAGACAATATGATAGTTAGAAATGTGAGTCTGATTTATTTTACTTATGAGTATGGTCTCAAGTTGCCTACATTTACCTATAAGAGCCTCAAGATTATCCTTCTTTATAGCCAAGTAATATTCCATTGTGTAAAAATATCACATCTTTTTTGTCGATTCCATGGTTGATGGGCATTTGGGTTATTTCCAAGATTTAGTTATTACAAATTGTGCTGCTATTTTGAGACAGGGTCTCACTATGCAGTTTATGCTTCCATTGAACTCACTATATATCACACTATGGTCTTGAACTCATGGCAATCTTCCTGCCTCAACCTCCCAAAATGCTGGGATTACACCTGCCAAAATTTAAACTTTGGAGGCTACATTCAAACCATCTTATTCTGTGTCTGGTCCCAAAATTCATTTAATCCTCACATACAAAATATATTAATTCTACTCCAACAGCCTCAAAAGCTTTATTATGTCCACTTCACTCAGAGTCTCCTATACATCAGATATAGGTGAGATTTAGGGCACAGTTCATCATGAGACAAACTGCCCTCCCTCTGTGAGGCTGTGAAATCAAACAAATTATGTGCTTCCAAAATATAATGGTGAGTCAGACATAGGATTGACATTCTCCTTCCAACACAGAAATATGCAAGAAGAACGGGGTAACAAGCCTCATGTAAGTCTCTATAAAGGAGATTTTCAAAGAGGAACTCTTTTTGAAGGAAAATCAGAATATAAAATCTTTTCCTATATTCTGAATGTTTGCATATGTATAGAAAATTCAGAAGAATTTTCTTTCATTCTGTGCCTCTGAAAGATGTTCGCTGTTGAGTAAGAGATGACACTGAAAATAATTGAGTTGGTAAGCTCTAAAGATCACATAATACTAACTGAATTATTAATATCCAGGTTATAGAAACTTTGAATGTATTGTACTTAGTTCCCATGGTCTGAACTCCCTTACATAAAGAGAAGGAAAGATGAGGGTTTGGGCTACAGAGTAACCTGTCTGTCTTTGAGTAATCCTAGTAATAGTCTCCAGATAAATCTAATCCATCTGTCCCTTCCTATGTTCCTTTCTGCCAACCTTATACAAACATACAACCTTATACAAATCAGAAATCCACATGACTTTATAATATACTAAGTTTATCAGTGTACATGCATATTTAATAGCATAGTGTGCACATTCTTGAACTACTTGCAACTGACAATTTCACTTTCTGCAAGTTAGATTCAGAATTACCATATTCATTTAATAAAATAATAGCAAACAAACACTTACATAATACTTCCTATATGCCACGGGATAAAAAATTCACTTATCTCAACAAGGTGCAGTACAGTGTTCTATAATCCTAGCAATTTGGGAGGCTGAGGCTGTAAAATGGCAACATCAAGGCCAGTCTGGGAAACACTAGCAAGACCATATCTCAACGTTAAAAAAATTTTTTAAATTTTAAAAAAATAGGAAATTAACACTAGTTAATATATTGCATATTGTTATCTTGAAAGTAGTTGTTCAGATTACAAGATGTAGGCATGAAAAAAAATGATCAATCAGATAAAGAAAACAGAAACTGTTCTTTTTGATGAACTAACAGATTAGTAGTACACTTATCGATCTTTTATATATTTGCATACTCATATATATGTATGCATATGTATATATATAATCTTTTTCCTTCTTTCTTTTCTCCTTTGCCCCCCAAAAAGAGTAAACTAAGCCTGACTTTTTTGAGGAATCCATTTGTTGAAAGATTTTTAAAAAGATTTTTAATCTAAGCCCACACTGTGGATTGTCTCTTCACTCTGTTGGTGGTTTCTTTTGCTATGGAAAAGCTTTTTACTATGATGAGATCCCAGTTATTGATTCTTTCAAATATTTCCAGTGAAATTAGGGCTTCATTTATAAAGTCTTTGCCTACGCCTATGTTTTCAAGTGTTCTACTTATTCTATCTTCCAGCAGATTAAATGTTTCTGCTTTTATATTTAGATACTTGATCCATTTTGTTTTTAGTTTAGTTCATGGTGAGAGATATGGATCTAAATTTAATCTCCAGCATATGGAAAGCCAGTTTTTCCTGGACCACTTATTAAAGAGGTTATTTTTTTTTCTTGTGAACATATTTTGTCCCTTTGTCAAAGAGAAAGTGACTGAGTTTGTTTACAGTTATTCCTGGATCTTCTATTCTGTTCCATTAAGTCTCAGGTCTTTTTTTCCCAGTGCTATGCTATTTTTATCATGACAGCTTTGTAGTATACTTTCAGTGATGCACCCTGTCTTACTTCTGTTGTTGAGAATTACTTTTGCAGTTCTAGGTATTTTCTGGTTCCAAAGGAATCCTAAGATTTTTTTTCTCTAGTTCTGTGAGGTACGCTAATGGTATTTTGATTGGATTAAATCTGTATAACAGTTTTGGAAGAATGGTCATTTTCACTAATTAAGTGAAATAAACCTGACACACATGCTAAGATATTCCCTTGTTTCTCCTGTGGGAGGAACACAAGAGGTAAATAAAGATCAAAATGGAGGACAGATAATGGGAAGTAGGAAGAAAATGTTCAATTGGGAAAGGGACAAAGGAAGGGAAGGGTGAAAGAAAAAAGAACATACAGATTTAAAACAATTATAAAGAATGAAAGAAAGACAAAGGAAACAAAGTTTTATAAGTGGTTAGAGGTAGAAGAATTGAAGGGAAAGGAAAGAGATGGGAAAAAAAGAATTAAGATATGTTATGTACAGGTATAAATTTCCTGTGATGAATGTGATCATCATATAGGTCAGAAATGTATGACTCCTTAGAAGGAAAAAACAGCTCAGGGTTATTATGCATATATATTAACCAGTGAATAAATAGATGTTCAGCCTTGTGATAACAGTCATGATGAGAATGTGTATATTGAAACAATTTTTTAAATTTTGTTCCTTTAATAATGTTAAATTATTCTTTGACAGTAATTCTTTAGCCAATATTAGTTATGTCTTTATATTTTAATAATTTCTAAAATAAAAATTATTTTGAAGGAGATAAATATCACCTGAAAATTATATATTGTAGAAATAAAATACATTTTTTATGTCACATCTATTTATCTATCCTATCATTTGCCTATTTATAAAGTGTCTGAATATACATGAGATACATACCTTTAGAAAAAAGCCTGGATCATTCCCTACTAAAACAAATACCGCTATTTCCTTGTATAATTGCTTTATTTTGAAGAAATGATACAATGTTCATGTATAGGAAATTATTAGCATAAATTCGATTTACAATTTTTATTGAAGTAATTCTCATGATCATACCACATTAACTGCTTAAACAATTTATTGACTTTTATTAAGTCTACAGTTTCAAGATATTTCTAGTATTTTAAATATAAAATCCATACTCATTAAGCAGTTATTTCTTTTTTTTTTTTTTTTTTTTTTTTTTTTTTTTTTTTTTTTTTTTTTTTTTTTTTTTTGCGGCATCAGGGATTGAACTCACAACCTTGTGCTTGCCAGGCAGGGGCTTAGGCCGCTGAGCTAGATCCCCAGCCCTAGCAGTTATTTCTTATTACTTCTTCCTCAACCCTTGGTAAGCATTTATTTGCTTTCTAATCCACGGATATATCTAATGCAGTCCTTCCATGTCAATATAACTGCACAATATGGTATCCATTGCATTAGGCTTGTTCAGTTTAGCAAAGTGTTTCAAGGCTCATCCATCTTACAACATGTGTTAGTCTTTCATTTCTTCTTCTGGCTTAGTATATCCATATGATGGGTATATCTCACTTTTCTTTTTCAACTCATGATGAGCACTGGGTTGCTTCCACTTTTTGGCCAAAAATGCTGTCAAGAATGAATGCATACGTGTGTTGCTGGAAGGTCACTTTTCAATTCTATGTGGTAGAGAACCAGTGTAGGAATCACTGGGTCATATGGCAGTTTTCCATTTAATTTTTGAGTTTCTGCAAAGTGTTTTCCTCAGTGTTCAATATTTTTCTATGCTGAAAGTTATTGGTGCTTCATGAACAAGAAAAAAAGTCCAGAAAATTAAGTACCAAATTTTAAAGTGATATATTTAAAGTATGGTGTAAGGAATTCAATTATGTTAGGTATAGGTATATTCTTGATGCACTTTATATTAAACACAGAAAGAACTGTTAGAAAATAAGGAAAATAACGGGAAGGGGACTGACAGGAGGAGGGAGACTGAACCTGAACACAGCGTGACATGTGCATGTATGAGAATGTTACATTGAAACTTAGATTTGCATAATAAACATTTGTGAATTTTTTAAAAAGTATATGATTAATGCATCAAAACTCAAGTGTAAAATATAAAATAAAGCAGACTAATGTAAACAAAATGTAGCTTTTTGAAAAAATTAAGAAAAATATACTTCTGATAAATTGATAAAGAAAACAAATGTAAATAACATGAAAGTAGGCCAAATATGAACCCTTCAAAAACAACTTGCAATGAGTAAGCAGCCTGAATTCAATTTAGAATAACCTTTAAATTATAAATAGATGTAGATAAATTTGACAATAAAAATTACACAAGAACTAAAAATTAAACAGAAAAAATTTTAAATAGTTAACACCATGTCCAAACTTGTGTGATCCATTCTTTAAACTTAATAACCCACACAACTGCCCTATTCAGAAAGTGAATTTCAATATCATTCTTTTTTTTTCTTTGTTTATTTTTGGAGTCATGCTCTTGTTATGCAATTCAGGCTGACTTGAGCTCACTATGTAGCCCAGGCTGGCCTCCAACTTGTGAGTATCCTCCTGCTTTACCCTCCTGAGTGCTGGGATTATAGGTGTGCATCACCACACTTGGCTCAATATCATTTTTGAATTTTACAAAATATTCCAGAACTTTGTATGATAGCAAAAGCTACTCAATTTATTTTTCAAGAACACAAATTGTTAATTTCAAAGATGGTTTCTGTACAGAAAGTATAAAAAAAGCAAAATTTCTCACAATCTCGCCATGAATTTTTAAAAAATTACAAGTCATAGATTAGTTAACTAACAATAATGTACTAAACTGAGATAAAGATTAAAGTATGTTCATCCCAATGGTACGTACATGATCTGTCTGGTCAAATTACATACATCTTTACAATATTAAAAACTGAGAACATTTCAATTGTTTCCATATTTATTTAAATTATAGAATATTATCTATAGAGTTCTATACTGATTTAAAAGTAAAACACTCAGTAAAAAACATTTTAGCTTAATAAAATTTATGTGTATACAAAACGAACATGCATCACACTCAACTTACATTCTTTAGATTGGATCTCGGAACTTCAAAAGCAAGGAAATGATATTCAGTGTCATTGTATAATACTGTGTTGAGTTTTCACCAAAGAGAAGACATATGAAATTAGTAGTGTCTCTGAAATCAAAATTATATTTGAAGGCAGTGGGAGTGAATGATCTTCAGCATTTCAGAGAGGTTCTGTTAGATGAAAGTATAGAAAGATCTAGTCAGATTAACATGGCAGGTACTGAAGAAAAGGACAAAAGCTGTTCAAGGTAAAGGGTGCAAAAACAAACTTTAGGAAGTGCAGTTTTGTGTGGAGAAAGTAGAGGAAGTTATTGTTGACTATTTGTTATACAAAGTTTCCTTTAAATTGTTTAGAGAGAAGGAAGATACAGGAAAGTAATTACATTTTGAAGTGGAGAAGGCTACTTTGTAGAATTTTAACAGTGAGGATAGTGGAAAGAGATGACACAAATAAATAGAAATTCTTGAGTACACATACATTGAATCAAGCTAAGGGGGGAGCATTTTTAATTATTTGCTCACGGGGGATTAAACACTGAAATTTACTGTTCATCCACAGTTAACATTATTCCTGTGATATTAATATTAAATAACTATTTTCTTCAGTATCTTTTCTAAATACTAAATTGTTATAGCCTTAAAAATGTAACAGTGTAGTTTATTTCTTTTTTTTCTTTCAAAAACTTTATTAGATGATGAAATTATTGACCTTAAATTTTCTAATTTTGAATAGTTTGTTTCCAGTGAAAAGGAGAATTATGAGGGCTCCACGTTTGATGCATTTTTGCAGACCATGATGGAAGAAATCGCTGGTTTTGAAGACCGTTTGAATGACCTGAAAGTTAAAGGTCACATTCTGCTTAGCCAGTGTGCAGATCGCCTGCAAGAGGCTGAAACAGAGTGTGTGCACTCATCTTCAGGGCAAGAGGGACAGTTATGCAGTAATCTGCAGTACAGCTCAGTGCATGAGTACCTGGGAACTTCCCATGACAATGATGAACTATGCCTAAAGGCTGACCAGTCTAACAACTTTATTTATTTTTTTTATTAAAGAGGATAAAACCAAGAAAAATAAAACACAGTAAAGCTAATCAGAACAAAGCAGAGTAAGTGATACAGGACTTCACAACATTACAAAATCAACAATAGTTACCATAATGCCTTTTGTTGTTTTCAAAATAGCTTCAGGTACCTTGGACACAGTAAAAATCAAACAGAACAGAATAGAATAGAAACAGTAAAAACAAAACAATGAATACAATAAAGGACTTCAAAACAAAACAATAGTAAATTCAAAATGGCTACCATATATATCTTACTATCTTTGAAATAGCTGCTCATACCATGGTTATAACATAAACAAAGCAAAAGATAATAAAACCCAACCCAATAAAACAATGAACAATGTAGGACTTCAAAAACAAGGCTACATTGTATCAACAATGGCTACCACCCTCAGAAAGAGACCCCCCCAGATGCCATGCTGTGTATCCCTATCTTCTGATCAGATGATCAGACCACTGGCCCTAGACCTATAAGGTCAGTGAAACACCAAAGCACCACAGGCATCCAATTGCGTTTCACCTTGATAGCTACCATCACAGCCTGTGTTTCCCTGGATCAGCCAGTGGCTTGGGAGGGGCAGGGGTTGGGCGGGGGAGTGTGGGAGATTGTTTGCCAACCCACAAGCCGGAAGGAGCTGGGATCTAAAGCTCCCTCTGCCAGTTGCAGCCCATGGGGCAAGGCTTGGCTCTGAATGTCCCTTGTCCAGCAGCTGCCCATGCATGGTGCTGGTTTCAGCTGGAAGGGGCCTGCTCCCTCCCCTCAGCAGACCAAGACAGCGCTGACTCATGGGGAAAGGTCTGGCTCTGGATGTGCCCCTGTAGTTTATTGCTCTATTTTCACTCTCAAATAAGAGTAAGGAAAGGTAAGTATCAGGTTCCCTCCTTATTCTGTACCTACAAAATAATATTTACTATTATTTTTCTTAATTTAGATAAATAACTTACGCATCTCTCCAGACTGTTTGATTCTGAAGGCTATCTTGAGGAAAACTGCACATCTCATTAATCTGAGAAACATTTTGTTTGGATCAGGCTGAAAGAGACATGGTTGGATAACCATTTCCAAATTAAAAATCCAAAAGTTGAAATTTCACATTATGGCCTCATGAATATTCTATAGCTCATCCATCAGGAAGATAGCATAATTAAAAAAAAATTCAGTGATGCTAGCACATATTATCCAGAGGAAAATAATAAATTGGACATTCCAGTCACTAATTGAAAATAGAAAAAAATTAGCATTCGGTTGCAGGACCTCCATCTACTTTGTTTCTTTTGATAACTGACTCCACTTTTTCTCATGTTGTTCACAGAAAAGTGGATTAAGAATGCCAACAGTTGGGGGATATGGCAGAATTTAAAAAAGAACATGTGAGTGACATTGGAATTCTGAAGATGCATAATGGAAATACACCACTTCACACCACCTCTTATCATAGTAAAAATGGGATCTAGAGGAAGGCATCATCAGAAACTGGCTAAACAGCTAAGAAAAAAACATTACATATATTCCCATCTTCTGTATTTCCTTCCCTTTTCATTTTTCCTAATCTTACATTACTTCTCCTTTCCTGGAAAATGTGCTTTTTTATATGCTGTGGGATTTTGTATCTTTGTAATGTGAAAGGATCCTTACAACACAGTCTCGTATCTGCTTGGTTTTTACCCCATAGACAATAGGGTTCATAGTGGGAGGCAAAAGCAGATAAATATTGGCCACAATGATGTGGCAAGATGGAGGGATGACATTGCTCCCAAAGCGGTTAAAAAAGAAACAGAAAAAGGCCGGACTGTAGGAGAAAACAATGGCACAGATGTGGGCAGTGCAGGTGCTGAAGGCCTTCTGCCGAGCGTCTGCTGAGGATAGGTTGACCACTGCCCGCAGGATCATGGTGTAGGAGATGGTGATGCACAACACGTCAAAACCTCCAATCAACAGGGCAATTGTGAGACCATAGATAATATTGATCTTGATATTTCCACAGGATAATTTAGCCACAGATAGTTGGTCACAGTAAGTATGGTGTATTGTGTTGCCTCTGCAGTAGGGTAGTTTCTTGGTGATGAAAATCAAGGGAATTATGAGTAGCACTGCTCTCAGTAAAGTAGCAAGCCCAGACCTTATAATGACAGGATTGGTAAGAATGGTTGAGTAGCGCAGCGGGTAGCAGATGGCCACATAGCGGTCCAGGGCCATAAGCATGAGCACCCCAGACTCCATTCCTGTGAAGGTGTGAATGAAAAACATCTGGACCAGACATTCATCAAAGCTAATTTCCTTGACATGGAGCCAGAAGATGCAGAGGGCTTTAGGGATTGCAGCTGTGCACATGACAAGGTCAGTGAAAGAGAGCATGGCTAAGAAGTAATACATAGACTTGTGCAGGGAGTCCTCAAAGCTGATGAGGTAGAGCAATCCACAGTTCCCAACCACGGCCACGACATACATTGAGCAGAATGGAAATGAAATCCAGATGTGCATGTCCTCCAACCCTGGGATCCCATTAAGAATCAGTGAAGATGGGGTCAGGCCTGTTTGATTCAGCAGCAACATCATAACCTCAAAATAGTCTCTTTTTTTTATTTTAAAGAGACTAGAACAAAACAAAACAGAACAGAACAAAACAAAGCAAAAGAAAACAGAATAGAGTCAAACATAATATAGCATTTCAAAACAGAACACTGCAAGCTATACAGGTTTTCAAAACATAACAACAGGAGACTAACAATGGTTACCCTAGTGTCTCTTGCTTTCTTCAAATTGGTTGTTCATACATTTACAGACAATAAACTCAAACAAAACGAAGTAATATAAAACCAGATAAAACAAAAGAGTATTACATGCCTTCAAATCGGATAACAAGATACCAGCAATGGCTACCGTAATGTCTCATTTTTCAAAAGAGCTGTTCCTATCTTCTCACATATTGCAATCAAATAGTAGGAAAGGGACTTAAACCAATCAAATCAAAGAATAAAAGCACCACAACCACTGTGGAGGTCAGTCTGGAGGTTTCTCAAAAAGCTGGGACTGGAAGTCCCATTTGACCTAGCTATTCCGCTTCTGGGCATATTCCCAGAAGAAGTGAAATCATCTTACCACAGTGATATATGTGCACCCATGTTTATAGCAGCACAATTTGTAATAGCCAAATCTTGGAAACAACCCAAATGCCCATCAATCAAGGAATGGATAAAGAAGATGTGGTACCTTTATACAATGGAGTACTATTCAGCTATAAAGAATGATCACATTGAGGCTTTTACAGGTAAATGGGTGCAACTTGAGACCATACTCATAAGTGAAATAAACCAAACCACATGTGTAAACACTGCATTGTCTCCCTAGGGTAAGAAACTGAAAGACTCAATAAGATACAAAATTCCCGGTAAATATGGAGAAATGGTTCTGAAGTCCAAGCACCCAATGGTGCTTTTATTCTTTGATTTGATTGGTTTAAGTCCCTTTCCTACTATTTGAAGGCAATATGTGAGAAGATAGGAGCAGCTCTTTTGAAAAATGAGACACTACGGTAGCCATTGCTGGTTTCTTGTTGTCTGACTTGAAGGCCTGTAATGCTCTTTTGTTTTATTTGGTTTTATATTACTTTGTTTTGTTTGAGTTTATTGCTTGTAAATGTATGAACAAGCAAGAGACACTAGGGTAACCATTGTTAGTCTCCTGTTGTTATGTTTTGAAAACCTGTATAGCTTGCAGTGTTCTGTTTTGAAATGCTATATTATGTTTGACTCTATTCTGTTTTCTTTTGTTTTGTTTTGTTTTGTTTTGTTCTATTCTCTTTAAAATAAAAAAAAAAGAATAAAAGCACCATTGGACTTCAGAATCTTTTCTCCATATTTATCAGGACTTTTGTATCTTATTGAGTCTTTCAGTTTCTTACACTAGGGAGAAATGCGGTGTTTACACATGTGTGTTTGGTTTATTTCACTTATGAGTATGGTCTCAAGTTGGATAAAGAAGATGTACTTTTATACAATGGAGTACTATTCAGCTATAAAAAATGATCACATTGAGGCTTTTATAGGTAAATGGATGCAACTTGAAAATAGTCTTTAAGAAGCTTGTGGGCTTTTAGTTTTGGTTTTTCGGGGGGCTTTTTGGGTTTTGATCTTCTAAGTTTAAGAAAAATAGAAAAAGTAAATTTATAATTCTGTTTTGTTCTGTCTTTTATCTGACAAACAGAGCACATTAATATCAAACTACCAAACTTAAAATGCCAGGTAGTATTTTCTTAAAATTAATTTAAATTGAATGTGTTTTGTTTGTTCATTAATTTTGCAATTCATTGAGCATACAGCACACATTTTTAGCAGCTAGTTTATGCTAAGCTGTATTGCTATTAATTTAAAACACAAGAGATGTGTGTAGATGCAGTTTTGGAAATACATAGGCAAGTGTAATTATGTTATGATCTCAGTATTTTTGTTATGTTTTATATAAATGTTCAGAATTCAACACACCTTGTTTAAGTATTTTCATGATAATAAACTCACAGAACATCTTAGAAATAAAATAGCTCATATGCTTAGAATGCATTTATTTTTGTTCTTATTCTTTATTAGTAAGTCATATTTATACTTACTAAATACCAAGTACTATATTAAAAATTCTATATGCAATTGGTCATTTGTATTCACTAAGACCTCAGAAATAGTTTTATGTCTTTCCTTTATAATTCAGCAAATGGTAGCACTTGGTATCTGAGGCTTCTTTGTGTCTGAATACCAACATTTAACACTTCTCTAAAAATTGCTCACAAGAAGTACAAATGGCTAACAAATACCTGAAATGTTGAACATCATTGGGCACTAAAGAAATGCAAATTAACAACAACACTGTAATTACATCTTACCCTGGAAAGAATGTCCATCATCAAGAAATCAAATAACAAATTCTGGAGGGGCTGCAGGGAAAAAGTAACTTTTCTACATTGTTGGTAAAATGTAAACTAGTACAACCACTATGGAAATCAGTATACACATTTCTCAAAAAACCAAAACTAGAAATTCCCTTTGACCCAGCTATTCCCCTTCTAGGTGTCTTCCCAAAAGAATCAAATATACTATATTACAGTGATACATGCATACCCACGTTTAGAGTATCACAATTCATAATAGCTAAATCTTGGAAGGAGCTTAACTGTCCATCAACCGACAGACAAAGAAAATGTATTTACACAGTACGATTGTCCCATAAACAAAGATAAACTTCGGTCATTTGTTGGAAAATGGATGCATCTTGAGAGTATAACGTTAAGTGAAATAAGCCAGGCACACAATCTTAAATATAGGATGGTTTCTCTTATAAGAGAAATCCAAATTATAAATAAAGTGCAAAATAAAAGATAGATAATAAACAGAGAGATGGATCTTTCTTAAATGGGAAAGAGAGATGAAAGGAGGGAGAAAAGAGAGAAAAGAAAGAAGATGAAAAATGAGATTAGGATGTGTTGTGCATGTGATGCACTTCCAACAAGTACAAATAAAACATTTTAAAATGAATTTTTAAAAATATAGAATAATGATAAAAAAAAATCCAAATTCATCATTCTATTATTTCCCATTCTTTCATTCATTGATTCTGTATGGTTTAACTCTCTCTTTTCCCTGAACTTTGCATTTCTGAGTAGTATACCTTTTCATTTTTTGAAATGATTTTTATACTTCCATTTAACGTTTATATTTATCTTAATATAGGTAATATCTTTTCTACCTATCCTAATAGAACTCTTTATTTTCTACAACATTCAATATTATTTCTATTATTTTGTTTATTTTTGCTTATTATGTGATGTAGATTCTCAAAATGCTTTAACTCATTGTCAGAATTATAAAACATTGTAAATTTTATTTTCCTCACAATTAAAACAACCTGTCAGTTCTAGTCTTTCCCCACATCATTAATACTTGGGGGGAATTTCTCCCTACTTACCTGTCTAAAATTTCCTAGGTTAGTTACATATTTCTCAATTGTACTATTAAATTTATATATAGTTTATTCTATTCACAATTTGATTGTTTGAAAATTCTAGGAAAAATGTCTTTCCCCTCATTGTTTTTAAAACCATTTGTCCATTGATCTCCCTACTGATAGTACATGTATGAATTTTGATCCCTTTTATGTGAATTATGTTTGCTTTGCTTTTATTCATTTACTTTTTTTTTTTTACTTTCGTGTGTTTATATCTTCAAACATAATGGTGATGTTGAAAATAAAGGCTTATCTATGTACAAATAATTTTTGAACCTGGAAATCTATGACCCTTGGTTTAGGAAATTTTTTAACTTTGAAAAATTTCTTAACTATCTTCCTGTCATTTTTCTACAACTCATTTTGCTCTGACATTGTACCTTATACACTTATACTCTTCTTTTTTAAGAAAAAAATTTTCTGTTGCATTCCTTTGTGATCCATTTTCTTAAAAAGTTCCTCAACTATATCTCTGAAACGTTTTCCATATATATATATATATATATATATATATATATATATATCACACATTTTCAATATATTCTTCTCTGAATATTGTGAATACAGCAACAATTAAATATATTGGTTATATATTGTTTTTCTCATTACTCGAAACTGGAAAGTCATGGGTAAATTTTTCTCATCACTTCTAAGTTTCAATTACTTATTTTATTGCTTATTTTTCTGTATTATATTTTGAATGAATTATTTAAAATATTTCAATATGGGCTGGGGATTTAGCTCAGTGGCCTAAATGCCTGCCTGGCAAGCATGAGGTCATGAGTTTGATTCCCGGTGCCAAAAAAAATTTTTTTCTAAATGTAGTATAGTGCTTGATTATTAATTCATACCTGAGAGGCTGTAGAAAGCTGTTTGGAAACTTTCATTGAAGAATGGATCTCATCAATTCATATGATGGCTTAGAGTGCTTAAGTAGGAATATCACTTCATTGGAGATATTTTTAATTTCATTGTTCATAGACCTTTGCTGAGGACCTTGAATTTTTCCAGGAAGAAATTACCAGTATGCATCCTGCAACATGCTATAACCAGTTTGCTTTCAGTATTCTTGGAACTACGTAGTAAAAGTGTGCTAAGGATCTGACACCTAATTATGAATATTGGCTTCAACTTTCCAGTTTCAGGGTGCATTGTCATTAAACTATGTCATAGTGGATATACATTTATTAAAAATAGTTGTTAAAGTTTATACCCAAAATAAACTTTCAGTCATTATAAGAGGTTAGTTAACATTTTTTAGGTTAATGAGTGAATCAAAAAGATCAAGTTGTTCTGCATTCAGTTTTTCTACCTACAACCTTGTTTTAAACTTACAGGTTTGTACTGAAAGATAACAAACTATTTATTGAGAAGGCAATTGTTTTTGTTATGTACATGTTCAGAATAGTACTCTTCAAAAATACCTTCTTCAGTCATTTATATTCTTTATATTTGTATTTGTAACATGTATATCAAGTTATTTCATATAATGTTAGATGTCAATAAGAAAATTTTGGGTCAAACCAGGAAAAGTCTGTAAGAAGAATATACCATTATTATTCAAACTAAAGGATGATTACAATTCTGCCAGATCAAGATGGCCAAAGACAGATTCCTTCTTCTTGCTGTACTATTACCTATTGATAGAATATTAATATTTTGCAATCTTATCTCCTTTACTGCTCATTTTGTCCCCAAAACTACCTTAGGACTTTACCCACATATCAGGTCTGTCTCAGGCAACAACAGACAGCCAATCTTCAAACTATATTAATATTATTATTAGCAAACAACCAGGGTTATAGTTAACAAATAAACTATTTGATGGAGTCAATCTCTTTTGTTATTTTAATGTTATGGTAGTGTAAAATGCCATGGTTTCCTGGAATAACTCAAATTTTAAAAACCCTTAATACTTAAACAGGTTTTCTTTTATATTTATAGTCAGTGTATACATTATATCAAGTCACTTGATACATTAGAAGTGAATAAATAATTTTGTGTGGATAGCCACCTTAATGAATCAGTGAATCATATTTTATACTTGACACAAGTATTATTAAACTGTAGCCTCTTATTACTTTAAAAATGTAAAAGGAACCACCAGAAGATACAAAACCACATCTGCCTCATAAACCAGTAAATTTCCTAAAACCTATCATAAGTCTAGAAAATAAGGGGAATATCAGGACATTAGGACAAAATAACATAGCAGACAATTCATATTTTTTAAAGGGGAAGTAAGTTATTTGAGTTACTCTAGAAATTTGCTATAATTCAGAATGATATTTAAGGAAATATAATTAAAAAGAGATACAGAAGAAAAAATCATCTTCAAGTATCCACAAAGATTTTCTGGATAGATAGAAAACATATTAAAATAATAAAAACTTACTAAATCTGTTGAGATAATAATTTCAGACACTGCAGAAATAAAGGCAAAAAATTCTGTTAGACGAACTTCCCTTGGAAATAATAAAAGGTTTAGTACAGTGCAGTTTATACTAATGTAGAACATCATTTTATCTCTAGGTTTGCTACATTTTCTTCACAACAAGTATCAGAAAATGCAAGTTTATTCTTTTTCTTTATTATTATGAGTTGATCACTTAAATCACATAAATAGCTTTTTAGCTGATGTTCGATTTCTTCTTTCACATCAGAGATTGGTCTTAAATAATATTAAAGCTAACAACAAACTTTAAACATGCATTTTGAAAAAAAGAGTAATATGTTTATTACATAATGACTGTGTTTATATGTATACCATAACCAACATCAATTTTTTTTGGTCAGGAGTAGAAACCTGCACTTCAGATTTGCATATAACACTATATTTGGACATTATTTAAAAAATACAAAATGTAATCATTCATATATATCCATGTGTGTGCTTATAAGTACACATGGATATATATGAATATTTGTATATATGATTAGTTACTAGAAAATAAAATAATATTTGAGACTGTTTTTTGATAAATGTTTGGCTAGTATCAAATACATTGTCATAAGTCACTGAACAAAAGATTATCACTATTCATTTTTGCCTTAACACATTTCAATAATCAATCTTAACTAATGTAACTATGTGATAGAAGCAAATAGGAAAACTAGGGAAAGCATAGGAATCTGTAAAGCAGATGTAGAAAATATATCTCTGAGATTTCATGTGTTGTATGCTGAAGAATACATTTCCTAAGTATAAGACAAACACTATATTCTGTTTAGAACTCTTGCATTTTTGTAGGTACAGATTTAATAAAACTGATTTGTTATATATTTCATGTTGAATACATTCATAAAATTTTCAGTGAAAGATCCACACTTATTTCAAAGCGATATAGTATCAACTACAAAATAAGTTAGATTTTCTGCCCAAAGTCAATTTGAAATGATTTCAGTATATCATTTAATTGTTCTTGCAAGGAAAATGAACTCTTAAGTCTCCTATAGGCACAGACAGACATTCAAATACTAACATTAATACATGAATATAATTTACAAAGTATAGCAGATATCACCTGATGTCTGTTTTCCTTCACAAAATTCACTGACAATCTTTAAGATCCATTTTCTCCTCCGAATATGACCGTGGGTTCCTCCAAGTCGATGCTGCTGTCCAAAATGAGTGAAACACAGCAACATTTTAGTCTATCTCCAGATGAACCAAGAAAGACTTCAGTCATTCTGAGGAACAAGAAAAGGGCAGGTCAGAGGCTAGGTGACTCTTCAGTGACCGTCCTCCCCGCAAATCTTCTTCTCGGGGTGATTTACATCTAACTCTCATCACAACAGTATTGATGATTTCTATTTGTATAGGAAAATGACATAAATATTCACAATATCAGAAAAAATTAAATCGACCCCATCCTCTGAGAATTGATTTTTTAAATTATTTTAAGAAAACTTAGTCTTTCACAACATTTATACTTTCAAACATGGTGAATGGAATCATATTTATATTTGTGAGACTACCACAGCTATTCATATGCAATAGTAGAATCTCCCCTTTTGTATCTTAGTGCCTTAAAAGTAACTTCCATGACCCTCCCCTTTGTATGTCTTTTAAAGCCTACTTTCTGGAATGCAAAACACTGAGATAAAAGTACTCTGGTCCAGGTGTTCAGAGTCTCTCTCCCAGAAAAACTATATTTGTACATGATGACTGTCAACATCTGAATAACTTCATAACTTCTATTGACCTGAGCATTTAAAGGAAAATTTGTGTTAAATATCTCAAGGGAATACTTCAGAACATCAGAAAAATGTGCTGGTATAGGAGTTAACACTATGAGAGGAAGAAAATGAGTGGAAGATACATAAATGGAGATTTCACTTCATATGTGTGCATCTCTACTTACGTGTTTGTATAAC
>RJWT010020238.1:0-18047 GCA_004365215.1 Cuniculus paca
CTAGATGCCACACTGCGTACTGCTATCCTCTGAACAGATGATCAGCCCACAGGCCCTAGAACTGCAAGATCAGTTAAACCACAAAGCACCACAGGCATCCAACTGCGTTTTACCTCGATAGCTGTCCTCACAACCTGTGTTTCTCTGGATTAGCTGGTCTCTTATGGGGGTGGGGTGGGGGGTGGGGGTTGTAGGTTGTAACTTTTTGTCAGCCAGCCTACATGCTGAAGAGGGCTGGGGTCTGGCTGTCCCCACTCTGGCGGTGGCCTGCGCATAGTGCTGGTTCCCAGGTGGGGCTTGCTTTCTGGTGGGGCCCCATTCTCTCTCCCCCTGCAGTTTGTGAATGGCGCTGGCTCACAGGGAAAGGCTTGGGTCTGGCTGTCCCCACTCCCTCGGTGGCTTATGCAGAGCACTGGTTCCCAGGCGGGGCTTGCTCTCTCCCTGTACATTCCACGGGTCTTAATTGTTGTCATTGTGCTTGTTCCTAATGTGACTGTAGAGTTGCTATGTAAGAGACCAAGTCTAGCGAGGCATGAATCTTTCAAACCAAAGTGGATATTTGCCTAACCAATGTGAGTTTTATTCTGTCATCCCTAATTTGTCTCTTGAAGAACCAAAGAGAAGAATTTGGGAGAATCGTGTACACACACACACACACACGTACACACATGTACAAACTCTTTGACCTGAAGAAGAAACTAAATTCTGGCAGTCGTGTGTTGAGAGCCTTTGCTGTTTATACTTGCCAATTTGTGAAATTTCAACTGAAATGGGAATACATAGAAGAGAAAGTGGTAAGAATAGGCTGTAGTACCTAGTAAAAAAATTAAGTGCTTGGGTGGTAACAGTGAGAGTGGCCTCAGCATCAGCCAGCTCCTACTTGATGTCTCACCATGGAAAGTGGGGGTAATAACAATTATTATTTCCAAGAAAGTTCTGAGGACTTTTTTTTTGTCTTTTTGAGACAAGGCTCACTGCAGTTCAGGCTGGCCTTGAACTCACTTTGTAGCTCAGCCTGGCCTCAAACACATCAATGCTCTTATCTCAGCCTCCTAAGTACTGGGATTATAGGCGTGCAGAATCATGCCTGACTCTGAAGATTTTTAAAAGATAGTTGATAAAATATTTTTTCTATCATATTACATCTGATACCTTCAAGAGTATTGAAAATACATTTAACATTTATGAGTATAATTGTAATTCTCTGGAGAAAAGATATTTCACAGAATTTTATATTAATGGTTTCCAAGAATTCGACCTGAGCATGAGTGAGAGGTTGCTCAGTCTATTAAAAAGTACCCTGATGCTAAATCCTTATACTCACCCATTAACTTATATTTGAAACTATATCCATGTCCAGTACTTCAAGTCATGAAATTCAGACCTGTTATTTTAGTAAGTAAAACTCATACTGATGAGAACATAATACAACTAAACTTTCAAGTGTGTGCAGCCATACAGGACTTCTAAAGAAAAGAAGCAAAAGAAGATCAAATAAAGATCTTTTTTAGAGAATATTCTGTACAAATATATTTCAGAGTTTCTTTTCAGACAAAGAAAGCCAAGCTAATTTCCTGCATTTCATCTAATTCTGTCTGTATCATTGTGCTTAATGAAAATAGATTCTCAAGTGTTAGCTTCATTGTGTTGGTAAAGACTGTGTTCTGTGTACTAGATTATACTCAAGAAAGTAGCTTGCATATTCTTTTCTTACTGCAATATTTATTTAGCTGCTTAGTGCTCACATTACGTTTTATAAGATGACGAACACTGAAAAAGTCTTTCTTCCACAGAGCTATAACCCCATATCACTAGAAGTATAAATATGTAGTTTAACTAACATGAATATACATCAAGAATGATCAAGTATGTAATAAAACAAATTGTCACATTCAAATACTAAATTGCACAGGTTTATAGGCACACAAAATATTAGGTATCTGCTTCAGTAGCAATTTCCTCTTTTTTTTTTTTTTTTTGCAAAAGGGGTTGGGAAAGGAGAAAAAATATGCTAAAGACAAAAATAATAGCTGGTGGTACTTTCCAATAGAAAAAAAATAAGCTCCAGAAATTGTATGATTGGGAGTTGTTTTAGCTGTGGTAATGAAGTATCCATATATTAGTGACTAAAGAGCGTGTTCTTCATTTTCTGCTCCTGAGAAGGATGACAGCCTTTCTTTCTAGGCCTCCTCAGTTAAGTTTCAAAGTGCAAACATCTGTGAAGTTTTTTTGCCTGATGATATTAAAGACTTTTGTACAATGTAGGGTTTTCAAAGTGAAAGTTTTCCACGACTGCATAAAAAGATTTATAGAAAGACATAGTCATTGTGAGACTGGGTAAAAAATTCTGCCAGAATCAGAGGTCACTGACCCCTGCTGTATAGTGGTGTGAATGTAGGTGATGGGAGCACAAAGGAGTAGGCAAGTAGCCATGCAGGTCCTGATTTCAGTATTTGAAAAGACCAAAGGGAGAAATCACATAAGTCCTACAGTGTTCATAGTTGCTAGTTTTAATTCTATACAACACTAAAAACATACAAGTGTTATACTGAGTATTTTGGTGTTGTTTATCTAAGTTTCTTATGTATTGATAAGATTCTGGGATTGGAATAGATTTAAAGAAGACATAATTCATTACTCATGGTTTCAGGTACAGCTGGCATCAATAAATGACAAGCAAAGTTTAAGTGGTAAATAACAATCTTTTGCTAAGTGTCAATAGGTCAGTCATAATGCAGACATAGAAGTTCTGTCGTTTGTGCCCTGGTAGGACTGCATTTCAGTTATTCCTATGAAAGCTTCATCGGGCTTGCCCACCACCCTAACGTGCTGACTGACATGCATGACAAATGAGGTCCTGTCTCAAATTCTGTTTCCAGGGATATGGCATTATGCTCCCCAGTTTTATCGAATACAACAGTTGTTTCTGTGATCATTGCATCTGCAACACAAAAATGTTTCAGCGAGATGCTTCTCCAGATACACAAACCTTTTGCTGTTAAAGGCTGCATGTTGTTTTTGTCTTTTGAATGGTACTGCATCTTTGAATTTCTTTCCACCTTCTAACAGTGCAGAGCAGTAAGAACTGGGGTTCTCTTAAGGCCCACAATATGGTGAATAGCAATACAATAACCCAGCTCTTCCTAAGGCTCACGTTATTGCCAGACTTCACTAATCAGCCGCAGTCTGGGCAGGTGGAGGTGCCCCTTCATCGAAAGGCCAGTAAGACCACGGGCGCCTTCTTTCTCCACATGAGCAGCATCATGAGTTGCTCTCCATCTTGTTATTATTGTAATAATTCCAAACATCTTCTGTTCTTCAGTAAATTTTTTTAAGCTTCTGTTGATTGGATTGTGTATAAGAAATAGTATATTTTTCTGTGTGATTCCTGTAGGACCTGGGTGGTTCATTCAAGCCATGCTAATTTCGTTTTTTTTTTTTTAATAAAGTCATGAAAGGATTACATTTAAAATTTTTGTTTTATTGCTTATATATTGCACAAGGAAATTTTTAGAAATTTATTACATTTAACGTATTTATCAATAGGAAGGAATCTTAAAAGGTGAATTTAGAAATCGTGTAAAGAGATCGAAGTCTACTGGAGTACCGTCCGAGTGACGTTCTCAGCGCTGCGAGCATAAAGCTGGGAGCAGTGGATGTGAAACGAACCTCGTGACTGGGGCTCCTCGGGACAGGGACAGCCGTGTCGAGGCCGTGGAGAGGAAGCTCGCCGAGGCTGGCTCTGTCGCCCAGGCTCGCTGTGGGGAGCAGAGCTGGAAGGTGCCCTGCCAGTTTCAGTCCTGCACTCTGAGTCCAGCTTCCGGGCTCTCAGGAGGGTTCTTGGGGAGTGGTAATGACTTGCTGCGGTTCTCCTGTCCTTTCTGAGGTCACGCTGTGCCTGCCCGTAATCTCTGCTGCCCTTCAGCCACTCGCGGATGTAGAACTGCATAAAGACATTTCTCTACTCACTGAAGGCCGTGTTCTAATCATACAGCTGGGACCAAGGTGGCAGTGACACAGGTGGTGGGGGAGGCAGCCGCTGCAGGACAGAGGTTCATGTGTGTCCCTTGCGGGGTGGAGGTGGTTCAGGTGGTGATGGAGGCACAGTCAATACTGGGTTTTAATTAAAAGAGAATTGAAATCAGAATATCTCATTCTCCACGCTTTGTCAGTCAGATTTTATTATAATTAAATTTGGGGAAGTTTCTGGGTTTCTTTTTAATTGGCGTATATAGGATAATATAGGAAAATTTTTTAATTGGTGTATATAGGTAACATAGGATAATATAGGATAATTGTTTGGTAGGTATGTTGATGCATGCATCTAACATACTTAGATTAAGTATCCTTCAGAAATACAGGATTCTGACTTTCTGTTTTTAGGAGTTGTATTTTTCTAGAAATTTTTTCATCTCATGTAAATTGTTTTCATGAAGTCATTAATATTGACATTTTGTTACCATTTTAATCTCTGTGGGATATTTAAGGATGCTTTTCTTTTTATTCTCAATAATTTTTTGTGCTGTTCTCTTTTTCTTAGTTAGTTTGATCAGGGATTATCAGTTTTATTAGTCTTTCAAAGAACCAGTCCCTCAGCTATAATATGTTTATTTTATATTTTATTAATTTCTGCTCTTTATCTTTTTTCTTTTATTTTTTGATGGACCTAATAGGTTTTATTTTTTTAAACCATTTTGGGATGGATACTTAGATTACTGGTTCACTCTCTTGTATTTTTCCCTAATAAGTACATGTAAGTCAATGAATGCTCTTGCAGGGGTAGTTTAGCTATGTGCCAACGACATTTTGGAAAGTTAGAATTTGATTATCATTTAATTAAAATATTTAGTTTCCATCATGAATTCTTGATTCAGGAATTAAATTAAGGTGTATTGTTTAGTTGTTAAGCATGAAATTTTTCTAGATATACTTTTTATTTATATTCATTTTTATTGATACGCATTGGTAACAGAATAATGAGATTCATTTTGTATATTGGTATGTACATCTAACTTAGTTTGATTTTTTTTCATTCCCCTTTTACACACCTCTTCCCCCTGATTCCTAGAAAGGAAACTTTCTAGTTTCCTGTCACCTGTCATTTTGTTTGTTTGTATGTTTTTATACTGCTCATGTAAGAGAAAACGTGATATTGAACTTGCTGGGACTGACCTAATTTTGCTCAACATGATGGTCTTTAGTTCTATCCACTTTTCTACAGAAGCTGCGATTTTTTCTTCTTCACGGCTGAATAACTTAGCTGTGTCTATATACCACATTTTTAAAATCCATTCATCTGCTTCCACAGCATAGCTTTTATGTGCTACTATAAACATGGGTATGCATGTGTCACAATAGTGTGCTGTCTCTAATTCTTTTGGGAATATGCCAAGAAGTAGAATAGCTGGATCAAATGGTATATCCATTTTTAGTTTGTAGTTTTCCTCCCTTTAATGTGGTATATCTATTTTTAGTTTTTTGAGGAATTGTCATACTGATTTCCATAGTGGTTATATTAGTTTGCACTCCAAACTGATGATATAGAAGGGTTCCTTCTCTGCCTTCCCCAATCTTCCAAGCATTCATTGTTTTTTTTTGTATTTTTGATAATTGCCGTTCTGACTGGAATGAGATGAAATCTTAAAATTGTTTTGATCTGCGTTTTCCTAGTGGCTAAAGATGTTGAATATTTTTTTTCATGTACTTATTGGTTATTATACTTCTTTTGACAATTCTCTGTTCAGTTCATTTGCCCATTTGTTGTTTGGGGTATTTTTTGGCATTAAGGTTTTTTAGTTCTTTGTCTATTATAGCTATGCATCCTCTATCGGGAGAGTAGCTAGCAAAGATTTTCTCCTGTTGTGTAGGTTGTCCCTTCAACCTTGTTGATTGTGTCCACTGCCATGCCTTTTAATTTGATGTAGTTTTATTTGTTCTCAGTTTTTAAAATGTGAAAACAGACTTGAAATCTGAAGCTCCAAAATTAAAGACTCGTTTATTCGAAGTTTAAAAAGTTTGTGTAACAAAACTTGAAGCCCACATTTCATAGACTCATGGAAAATGAAATAACGAGATGAGGTTGTTGAGAGGAGAAATGAAATTTCCTTAGTACTTGTCGATTTGAGTGTAGAAGTTATTAAAGATTTTTTGTCTCCGCTCCCTGCTTGAAAGTAGGATGAAAGGCAATATATGCATTATGCCAAAGAATGTAATAGTGGCTAAGTGTGGGTGGGCTTTGGAATCAAATCTCAACTCTTCTGCTTGCTACTTGTGTTACTTTGGGCAAGTGCATTTGCTTATTTTCGGAATGGAGACATTAGATTGTCTTCATAGGATTGTTGTGATTTAGTGGGAATTAAGTATCTGAAAGGGCCTCAGGAGAGTGCCTGTCATCATCCCATGTTCTATCCCCATTACTTCTACTTGCTTGTGGCTAAATTTTATTATTAGTAATGAATACTTTCACACTTACAAAACTGGAAGAAATTTTAATGATTCTTTATCTAGAACTCTGCCTTCACTTCTGTATCTGTATTCAGGGCCCTTAATAGAAGTTCTAACATATTGTCCCATATTTCTCAGTTTAAATGACTTTTCTCTTACATTCCCTTTAAACATGGTACAATAGTTCTGTAATCTTATCTAATTTCCATTTTAATATAATCTTTAATCTTGATCTTCTGTAATCTTATTAAAATATGGAATCCAAAATGGATAATGTGGATTTTATAGTAAGTACCTAGATACTTTAATATAGAATGGTTAAATCATGTTCATGCCCATGAACATAATTGCATTGCTTTTTAAAAAATACATTATTGAATTACATTTAATTGAGATTTATTATCTTCCAGTTAATTATACTTTCTGTGACAGTCCTCATTTTATATTATTTCCTTTTAATGTTTGTCCTAGTTGAGTTTTATGGTCAAATTAAGGTGCAGAGCAGCTGCAGTGTACTCTTCACCACCAGTGTTGTTTCTCTGTATTTTATCTTTTGCCAAATAGATTTCAGAAAAACAAGTGATGCCTCAGAAGAAACATGGCTTGTAAGTTCTGTTAATGAAAAAAAATGTTTTAGTCATCTTGCTTAATGCCTAGAGAAAGCTAAGATCTTTTGATTTGCTTGTCATTTGAGAATAGAAATGTACTGTAGAAGGCATACTAGTGATGTTTGCCCATGTTTCTCAGATAAAATGTATAATTTAGGCATGTGGTCATATCCTAGAAATTGCTTGCAGCACTCTAAAGTGATTACATATAGACTGTTCAAATATGTTTTTGCTTGGCTCATGCCTGCAATCCCAGCACTTGGGAGGCTGAGACAGGCGGACCGTTGTGAGTTCGAGACTAACCTGGGCTACAAAGTGAGCTCAAGGTCAGCCTGAACAGCATAGTGAGACCCTGTCTCAAAAAGACAAGGGCTGGGGATTTAGCTCAGTGGCCTAAGCGCCTGCCTGGCAAGTGTGAGATTGTGAGTTTGATCCCCGGTGCTACAAAAAAAAAATATATGTTTTTACTTTAGCAAGATTCCAAAATACTTGCCCTAAAAGTAGTTGAGTTGGGAAAATTGACTATATTAGTGCAGATCATTATTGGAAGAACTGGAAGTGAAATTTTTGTTAAACATTAGAATATATGAAAGACTGCATGCACATTAGATGGACTATATGCTATGTATCAAGATTTTTAAAATCATGTATATTTTGATAAAAAGTAGGTTATACTAGATCAGTGATTCATTGTTGCAGCATTCCCTGTTTTGACTATTTCTGTGAGCCATCCAAAATATTTAAGAAATATAGTAATTCGTAATTTTAGTAATATATTGGCCACATTTGAATTCAAAGTCTTGAATTTGATGTGCTTGAGTAAGTCATTAAACTTGTTAGGAGTTAAACACTGGCAGACAGGAAAAAAGGATGGAGAGTTTGTCTATACCAGTGAGGGTGACCCTTTTAGAGATGAGCCCCCAAACTGCAACCCCAAACCAACGTATTTACTGCAAAATGTCAACACTGCAGTTAAAGCTGGATAATGAGGGTTTAGTTTAGAAAATATAAATCTACAGTCATGTCTTTTGTCTTAAAAGATTAGCAAATAATGTGCATGTCATAGGTTTGCCACCACTGGTCTATACCATACAGATTTCAACCCTAAGAGAAAAGGGAAGAGAGTGGACTATGCTACTTGCCCCTTCCTGCATTGTAGGAAGAGTAGTAAATATTGGGGGGAGAATTTGAAATTAGAAATGAAAGATCGAGGACTTAAAATGTGGATGGCTGTCACAAATGGTTGAGAGGGAAAATGCGGACTTGGTGGCTGAAAAGTTCTCTTAGAAGAAGAGCTAGCCCAGGATAGAGTACATCCCTACTGTCCTTCTCCAGAAAAGTTACAAGCTTTGGGGAATTGATTGATGACCGTCTAGGATATTATCCTGTGTATCTCTTTGAAGTTCAGATCTCTTGATTTTTATATTTAAGGGGGCACTGAAAATTTTCCATTATACCTTAGTATACTTTCAGCAGAAATTATATGCTCTAGTGCTGTTCTTTGACTTGATTGTTTGCAAAGGTCTGTAGATTGTTCCATTTAGAATTCCAAGGGCCTGTTTTATTCTAGTGATATACCATAAATACTGAACAGAGATAATGAGTTCATGGGTTTAATCATCCTAGTCAATTAAACTATCAGTCTAAGACAAAACACATGAAATCTTTTTAAATTCCAGTTCTCATAGTTCTAGGGTCCTGCAGAGTTGTTAAGAGGAAATGTTCATGTTAAACAAATCTGGGATTGAATTCAGACTCCATTACTGCTAGCTATGTGACCAGGGGCATGTTATTTAATTTCTATGGGCCTCGGTTTTGTGACCTGTAAAACAGAATGATAATACATATCCCATAGGAATAATGTGTGAGAAAATACATGAAATGTGCTTATTAATACAGTGCTTTAGATATATCAAGTACTTAATTAATGTTAGTATTATCTCATTATGCTAAATCACATGTGACTTTAAATGTATGAGCTAACTAGCTACTCACATGTAAATTGGCAGTATGATAATGTGTCTACCTGTCTGCAGCATAGCTTTTTGAGTTTTTGTTTTTAATAATATGAAAACGAAGTACCTGATATCACAGTGTCTAGGAATGCTAATTGTGTCATATTTGACAAGTTGAAAGTAGCTCAGAATATCTTGATGTCCCAGCATCTGTCACTAGCAGATTTACTAAGAATAGTTTCACAGTGGGTTGGTGATGGGGGGGTGTCATTAATTTGGAGGTTCTTTGGGGCATGGAAGAAAAGGAAGGAGAAAAGCCTCAAAGTCAACTATTTTGGTTTCAGATTGATTAGCAGCTTGATTTGCTGCATTTTCTTGGTCCGATAGTCATTACATTGCTGCAGAAGTAGATGGTACCATACTAAATAATTTGTGTCAGTGGGTAAAGGAAACAACGTCTCTGAGGCAGAGACCCAGCGGGCCAGGTGTAAGAGGGCACCAAAGATTCCTGTGACCCTCATTTTCTGCTGCTTTAATTTCAACTACTCTTCTAGCTTGGGTTGATGATATTACTTACTGAAGATAAGCTCAGTGATCCTAGTTCTATAGCTAAAGATGCCCTAGGTAGTATTATCTGATGAGTAGCATCGCTGTAGAATATAGTGTGATTTTTAAGGGGGCAGTTTAAAAATATTTTTACTAATATAATAATTTAAATTTCATTCAGTGAAAAATTTTAATAATGCCAGTCTTTTTTAAGTAAAAATTTATACTTTTTGAAATTTCATACTCTACTAGTCTAGGACAGTGAAAAATTATTTATCTCTTGGAGATGTATTTTTTTTTTACGCATTGTTTACAATTTCAGATTGAGTTAAGGAAGGATTTTAGGGATGCAGATGAAGAAAGATGTCATCACCACAATGCAGGATTTAGCTAGAAACGCAATGCTAAGCAAACATAATAGTGGGAAAGCATTCAATATATATTACCCCTTCCCTAAATATCTTTGTCTAATTGGGTTTCTTCTTTTTGTTTTTGAGAAGTTTTAAATTTTATTTTCATAAAATAAAATTGAGATTTTTTTTTAAATTTATGTAGGTATGGTCAGGCTGTTCATTTTAGATCAGATACCAAGTGGTAAAGGAAGGGTATGAGCAGTTTTCTTTGTTTGTTTTTATCCAAAAGAAAAAAGTTATCCTTCATAAATATTTATTAAACTTCTAAGTTAATAAATACACACGACTTACAAAGAATTAGATAAATGTGTATCCTCGCAGTTTTTTTTAGTGTTAGTACATGATTTAAACATGTAGAACTTATTCGTATGAATAACTACTCTGTAACTGAACTTGCCATACAATTTGAGTGCTTATTTTTTCTTTTGCTTTTGTGTTGAGAGGAGGCCATCTTATGTATGGTTTGGTGTATGAATTAGGTTTTTCAAGGGGCTTGAAAAGAATAAAGTGTGAATTGAGTCATCACACATGCTAGAATAAGCTTGCCAGACTGTAAGAATATCATGACAATTTGTTACTGTAACTTATAGAAATAGTCAAGTATGTCTTCAATTTAAATTTTTTTTTCACTTTAACTCCAGCAATGATTGATTTGCTATCCAGTAAGCGCAATACTAACCTGATATTAAAGTGGAAAAAAAGACATATTAAGAAGTCAACAAGTAAGATCTAACTGGCATACAAACAATGTTTATTGGCAAAAGCTTGCTTAAGTGTAAGATCTGGCTGTTGTGAACAGTAAACAGAGGTTGAAATTATGAACTGTTGCATACTGTGCATCATGCTTTTATGAAGTGATATTTCCTGTATCGTCAAATTATATTTGTAGTATAGATGTTAACACAGAAAAAAATTAAATGTGGAACCAGACCTGCTCCTCTATTAGACATAATAGTAGTCATCTTTTAGCAAAGTAGCTCTACCTTTCAAATGGGATTAATGTTTTTAGGTTATTGCTGGTTTTGTTAGAATTTAATTTACAATTTTATCTTGATTCCATAGTTTTATAAGAACCATAAACCTAAGTAGTTTACTTATGTGTGTATACTTAAGTAGTGTTGTACAAGACATTTAACACTTGGATCAATTATTTGTTTTTCTTCAGGAAAAAAATGAGTTTTTTAAGTTTGTAGAAATAGCGAATTAGGATATGTGGTTGGACTTTTAAAATTCATTCTGTTTCCTGACTTGTTTCTCATTTATTTACCATATTACAAATAAAATGATTTCTATGATATATTATGTACAGTCAAGATAGTACTGATTGAAATTATCTCTAAGAAAAATGTGGATTGAATTTATGATTTTAAGCTGAAATTATTACTTCTTTATGATTGATATTGACATTATATGTAAATTAGGTAATCATTTACTTTTATCAAATGAAATTAACCCAAAACAAAAAACATAGCCTAATGGAAGACTCATCTATATCTTGACAGTTGTGTATCAGTTCAGTCTTATTTAAAAATTACATGATTGATAATAACAATGTGAATCAGTGATCTTCTTCGGTTATAAAAATAAGAGAAGGTATGTTTTACATTTTAAAAGGACTAACTTTCACCTCTGTAAGTATGAATCAGCTGAAGATCTGATATTTGAATGTGGCAGGACTGGAACACTTTCAAAGTAGAAATCTAGCCAATTTTCAAGAAAAATCACCATGTTTCAGCTTTGAACTTTAATATATTTGGAACATATGCAGCAGAACATTTTCTTCTTGCTATCTTCTCCCAAACTAATTATGTATACCACATGTATTTTTCCCTTATGCTTGGGAAATCTAAATGTATGGTAGAATAATTTCCTGATTCATAGTAGGATTAAAATGAGAGATTTTGAAATTTTCTCTTGAAATTATATGCAAAAATGAAAATATTTCATTCATTTAAAATTATTTATCGAAAATCTACTATATGCTAGACTCTTACTAACTGAGGAACAGGACAGATAAAGCGCTGTCTGCTAAGAATCTATATTCTAATGGAATGGTGTGGGAGAGGTGGAATTTTAGATTCATAAATGTCTTATAGAAAATAAAACATAATGAGATAGAGGGCCTTAGCTGAGCTTGGAATGATTTGAATGTCTGTTTAGAGGGAAGTCTAAATTTCATCCGGGCCCTAAGGTGGGAAGAGCGCGGCGTATTTCTGGAACAGAAAGGCCAGCGTGGAAGGAACACGGTGAATGTGAGCGCCGCGGCCGAAGTGGCAGAGGTTAACTGAGACTCTGGGTTTCGAGTTTACTCTAATTACAGTTGGGAGTCCTTGGAGAGCTTTAAACGGGCAGGTTTTGACATATTTAATTAAGGACGATCACTCTGCAGGCTATGAGGGGAAAGAACTGGGTGGGAGTGGGTAAATGGAAGCAGGAAGCCAGCTGGGGAGCTGTCCGGGCAGCTAACCCAGAGATGCCGGCTGGGGCTGGGAGGAGGAGTGGGTTGGAGAGGAGCGATCCGAGGAAGGTGCGTTCTGAGCTGCGCGCTGCTCCATGGGTTGGTCCACGGCACGTCTTCGTGCGTAAGCACTTGCGAGTCTCAAAGTTAAATTATTTTTAAATTTTATTCTAAGGAGAAAAATAACACAAAATTTCAAAACAAGATAATGAGTGAGTAACAATGGTTAATATGTTGTGTATTATCTTTAAATTTTTCAGAGTGTAAGATATACGCACTGAATTGTCCAAACAATAGTAGTACAAACCTTCCTTTTCAATGAATTAAGAGAAATTAGTAGTATAACTATCTTAACTATCATATATAAATATATATATATATTTTTCTTTTCTCTTCCTTTTCTCCTTCTCCATCCCAGTTTTTTTTTTCTTTTTTTCTTTTGAACAGTTTCTTCCCATTTCACAGTATCTATTGTACATTTTGGATCTTACTTACTTGTTCAGCTTCTCACACTAGGGAAACAGTACGATGTTTACACATGCAAGTGTGCTTTATTTTACTCCTGAGTATGCTTTCGAGTTGCGTCCATTTACCTATACAAGTCTTTATCCTTCTTTATGGCTGGGAGGTACTCCATTGTATAAAAAGACCACATCTTTTTTATCCATTTCTTGGTTGATGGGCATTTGGGTTGTTGGATCTAGCTGTTACAAATTGTGCTGCTATAAACATGGATGCACATATATCGCAGTGGTATGATGTTTTTAATTCTTCTGGGAAGATACCAAGAAGAAGAATAGTTGGATCAGTGGGACTTCTAATCCTAGTTTTTTGAGGAATTGCCACACTGATTTCCACAGTGGTTGCACCAGTCTACACTCCCACCAACAGTGGAGAAGGGTCCCTTTTCCCCACAGCCCTGCCTGCATTTGTTATTGGTTGATGAAAGTTAAATTCTTTTTGCTACAAGTTTTGAGAATATCACATTCTACTCAAGAGTAAAATAAAAAAATTTGAGGAAGCCAGTGCAAGCTTCCATTTGCTGTATGGCACAAAGTAAACTCTGTTGGGGAAAAAAAAATTAAAGTAATAATTTAGAGTTATGTAGCTAGGTTGATGCCAGCTTGCTGTTTTTCTCTGCTTTAAAATTTATGCTACTTAAGAATATGAAAAAATTATTTAAATATGTAGCTGAAAAATAAGAGGGTGTTAGAAAGGGGGGATAAAGAAGGGAGTTGAGGTGTGTTCTTTACATGTACTAATCCCTACCATGAAAGTGATCGTTATGTACTCATAAAAGAAGAAAAATAAGTGATGTTCATGTGGTTAAAAATAAATATGTAGTTGAAAATACACTTATTTTTAATGAGGAAAATTATAAACATAGTTGCTAAGTGATATAAATAAAATGTATGTGTTTAACTTTTTATTTCATTTAAAGAGTGTATTTGCTGGTTTCCCCCCACTCCTAGCCACATTGTCCTGATGCTTGCTGATGATATGGCCTGCAATCCTAGGAATCCCAAACCAGCGACTGTGTTTAGCCACAAGAATATGGAACTAAATGTGTATGGCGATGACGTAGAAGTGGATTATAGAAGCTATGAGGTAAATTGGTGAATCTAGCAACATTTATGAAATGTTACTTTTAAGCTTTAAGACACTGAAGAATACATTGTTTCATTCTTTTTAATTTAGCATGTAACTGTCACTGAACCTTGATGTAATTTGTCCCTGGAGTTTATATTAAAAAATAATAGGTGAGTAAAACTATTAAAGCAAGAACATTTCTTATATGTATCCAGGATAGAAAAATCTTAATATTGATTTCTATCTTACAGCTTTGTAGTTAGGTTTCATGGATCCATTCTTTTATAGGAAATATATTATTTGTTTCTCATATTTGATCTAAAATTTTGAGTTTAGTATTTTTAGTAAATATGTTAATTATGGGAAAATTATAGTAAGTAACATAAAACCCATATATCTACTACTTTCAGTGTTTTTCTACATATGTAACTATGTAACAGTAAACATTTAAGTTAAAAATGCCATTATGCTGAATTTTCTTCCTTTGGAACTTATTTTTTTTTTGTTTTATTTTAAAGATAATAAAACCCAACAAAACAAAACAATAAATCCAATCAAAGCACAACAGTGAAATTGGTGCAGAGCATCAAAGCAGGAAAATAGGAAAACAACAATGGCTACCATAGTATATCTATCTTGTTATCTTCACAGTAGTTGTCCATTCCATCAGATATACCAACATTAAACCAAAACAAAACAGAATAAAACCAATCAAAACAGAATATTAAGTAAAGCCAAAAAAATTAATAAGAACAAAACAATACAGTGAGAACAATATTAGACTTCAAAAACAAGTTAGAAGGAAATCCCCCCATATTTGCCATAGTGCGTTCTGTTATCCTCCCTATAAATGCTCAGACTGCCAGCCCCATGCCTGTAAATTCGACCAAACAATACAAGCCTTCAATTGCTTTTTGTACCTCCGTTGCTGTCAACTCTGGCTGACCTCCAAACCAGCTGGTAGCTTATGGGGTGAGGGAGTTTGGTGATTGTCAACCTGCACACCGCCGGTAGGCTCACAGGAGGTGCTGACCTTTCTTTCTCCTTCTGGGTCCCACATGGTCTGCATGGCTTACCAGAAAGGCTGGCTCGTTGGCTCCTTGATCCGCTCCTCCCAGTCCCAGCATGGCTGATTCTCAGGAGTCGCTACCTGACCTTTTTCTTCCTGGACCCTGCATGGTCTGGAACTTATTTTTAAGTTTAATAGATTATGACTGTGTTTAAAATGTGAAGTCTTCCTAGATAATACTTCCCTTTTTCCTAGGCCTACCTTTAAAAGTAAGACACAATATCTTCTGAGTTTCCAGAACTCTTTTTGAAGCATTTTGAAAAGCACATCTATTTCAGCTGCCATGGTACCTTACACTTGTAATCCCAGTGCTCTGGGAAGCTGAGGCAGGAGGATTGCAAGTTTGAACCCAGCTGTGCATTTTAATCTCAAAATAAAAGTAGGACTGGGGCCAAAGGCCTTGGGTTCAATCTCCAGTATTACAAAACCAAACCAAACCAAACCCCATTTTCCTAAGGTATAAGATCCTTGAGGACATGGGATGAATCTCTGCGTCTTATACCTGGCAAGTACCTGCAGCCTGCTGTAGGCACTCAGTGTGTGACTTTTAGCTGTTTAGTCTTTAAAATATAGGTCAAAAATTTCTCTTCCTTAGTAGCCAGTAAGAAGCCTTATTAAAACAGCTCACGTTTGCTGTCCTCTGGGCAGAGTGTAAATCAAACAGCTTACATGTGTGTGGTCATGCACATGGCAACACTCAGGAGAAGTCCAGGAGGAAAGCTGGGTGGAAGTTTCTTTATATTTAAAAGTTTGATGGGTGTAATATATGACTTAGCTGTTATCTTTAAATTTGCATCTTATGCTCTTTAAATAAAAATACTTTGTGCCTTCACAGAATCTTGGAGTGCTAGAAATCTGGTTTTAGACGTTGTCAAATTGTTACATATTAAAGATACTTCTAACAAAATCTAAGCAACAAAACACATTAAACAATTAAAGGTATATAATTTGGGGGAATTATTTATGGAACTCTTCTTTTTCATGATTTATCTATATTTGACTAAGTAGTTCTACATATTAACTGCAATAATGTAGCTGAATTTATTTACTCTTAGATTTTATGTCTTCCCAAAAAATTGCCTGTTAAAACAGATTAATAATTTGCAGGCTTTTAAGTAATTTTAAAGGCAATACTTAAGTAATTTTAAAGGCAATTACTCTAAGTAATTTTAAAGGCAAGTTTTAAATTTGTAATTGACTTATTTTTCTTTAAGGTAGTTTTTAGCAGTTTTTAAATAGAAACTATGTTTTTGGTGGTATATTTTAGTGAATATACTTTAATTGAGTGTTAATTCTTTGATATCTTATTTTCAGTATGGTTAGTAATACATAGAGAAAGAAAGGGGAATGCTTTTGAAAGTGAAAAATAATTTTTAGATTTCTTCAATTTCTAGTTCTGTTTTCTCTTTTTTCAGGTGACTGTGGAGAATTTTTTACGAGTATTAACTGGGAGGATCCCACCTAGTACTCCTAGATCAAAACGTCTTCTTTCTGATGATAGAAGCAATATTCTTATTTATATGACAGGTAATTTCAGAATTTAGAGATGTAGTTACATATACTGACACTCTTTTGGAAAGAAATTCCATAGAAAGAAATTTTAAGCACATTAAATACTTTTTTTGGTTAAAATAGTTTATTTGTCATATAATTCTATATTCTTATGATACAGAAATGGCTTGAAATGATATTTGAAAATGGTACAGGTTGAGCATTCCTATACTGTAAAATCTAAAACCTGAAATGTTCCAAAATCTGAAATGTTTTGAACATCAACATTTTGTCATAAGTGGAAAATTCCACATCTGATCTCATGTGACAGTAGTCAGAATGCAGGTGGACTAAAAATATTGTATTTTTTATATTATAGTCATGTGTGTCTATGAGGTATATATGAAATATAAATCGTGCATTTTGACTTGGTCCCATCCCCCAGTTACCTCATGATGTAGAAACAAATACTGCAAAATCTTGAAAAAGTCTGAAATCCGAGACATATCTTGTCCCAGGCATTTTGAATAGGAATACCCAACCTTGTAATGTTTTGTGTTCCCTGTTTTCTTGTCTCTATGCCTTTTGCTACTGCCTTGGTAAAGTTTGTTAACCTTTTACCTAGTCTCCTGCCCTAGCATCTCTGTCTTCAGTTTTGTCCTCTTGTTAGTTATCTTACCAAACTGTTTAATGGAAATTGCAAATCTGTCCTTTTTTTCCTTAAAACTTTGTAATGATTTTCTTTAGTTTGAGCCTCGAATTTCTGTGTGCATAAGGATTAACTGTTTGTAAGTACTTAACTTTGCCCTGCAATTCTTAACTCAGATATGGTCTTGGGTGAGGTTCATGAAATTACATTGTAAACGTGTTCCCCAGATGTGGGATGTGGTAGTTTTTTTTATCAAGTGCCTCATAATATAATTTAGTTATATATTATTCATAGTATGTAAGTTATTATTTAGTTATAGTATTCTTTATTTAATTTCAGTCTGAGTTCTTATACTTTTTTCTGTTCTAAGCACTTGACTGTTCTGTTCCCTGAACATTTGTTTAAACCTTTGCTTCTGTTTGTGATGCCCTCCTACTCTGCTTTGCCTACCTGATCACCCCTTATCTTTTTAGTGTTAGTTCAGGAATTGGTTCCTTCAGTGATTTCCTTTGGAAGTCTAAGGTGGCTTATATCTCCAGTTACCTGGGACAGTCCTAGTTTACATCTGTGGTCTCAGGATAATTAATTATTAATAACTTCTCCTTTCTGCCTGAGAAGTGTCCTGGTGTGAGTTATGCATTTTATAATTGCCCTCCCAAAAGCACTTCTAATCTTGGCTAGTTGCATGTTCACATTAATTCTTAGTTTCTAACATATCATTTAGCTTTAATTACTTTCTTGCTTGGGTAGCCATTGGTTACACTCTATTTTGTATTCCAAGGTATCAATTGTTTTTCTTTTTCTTTCTTTTTTTTTTTTTTTTT